>PVHY01018781.1:0-28620 GCA_004024945.1 Uropsilus gracilis | reverse complement strand
CCCCCCCCCACCTGGAGTTGTGTACTTCACTTTGGTTGTTACTTGTTTTTACTTTTCTTCATGGCTTTTTGTTTATCTTTCCCATGTCCCATATAATAGTGAAACCATTTGGTGTCTGTCTTTTTCTTTCTGACTTGTTTCTGCTAATATAATTTCTTCTAGGTGCATCCAAGTTACAGAAATTCATCTAATTTGTCGTTTTTAATTGATGAGTAATATTTCATTGTGTACATATATCACATCTTGTTTATCCATTCGTCTGTTTTGGGATATTTGGGTTTTTTCCCATGTTCTTGCAGTTATAAATAGTGCTGCAATAAACATCCGGGCACAGGTGTCCCTTTGTATCTACATTGAGGTCTCCTTTGGGTAGATTCCCAGAAGAGCGATTACTGGGTCAAATGGTAGTTCCATTTTCATTAGTTTGAGGGTCCCCCACACTGCTTTCCATATTGGCTGTACCAGTTTACATTCCTACCAGCAGTGTAAGTGTGTTCCTTTCTCTCCACATCCACACCAGCAGTTGTTGCCTGTTTTTTTTTTGTTTTTTTTTTTTGTTTTTTTATGTGGGCCATTCTCACTGGTGTAAGGTGATATCTCATTGTGGTTTTGATTCACATTTCCTTGATTGCTAGTGACGTTAAGCAATTTTTCATGTGCCTGTTGGCCATTTGTATTTCCTCTTTGGACAAGTGTCTTTTTAGTTCTCCCCATTTTTTGATTGGGCTTCTTGTTTTGTTTTTGTTTAGTTGTGTAAGTTCTTTGTGGATCTTCGTTATTAAACCCTTATCACTCTTGTGGAGGGCAAAATTTTTTTCCCATTCCAATGGGCTTCTTTTAGTTTGTTTGTTTTTTTTTTCTGTTGTAAAAGAATAAGGTAATTTTAAATAAAAAATATTTTTAGTAATTCTTTTATTGATGACTGAAATGATCAAGCTTAGGTTTCCACTAAAAAAAATCTCAGT
Organism: Uropsilus gracilis; assembly: GCA_004024945.1. Classification (NCBI taxonomy): domain Eukaryota; kingdom Metazoa; phylum Chordata; class Mammalia; order Eulipotyphla; family Talpidae; genus Uropsilus; species Uropsilus gracilis. The sequence goes on along the minus strand of PVHY01018781.1, from coordinate 27,655 downwards.
TTGAATCACATGTTTGAACAGTACCTTAATTTCCTCACATTCATACTCACTTTGGGGCACAAAATTTTTTTCTTTTTAAGCTAATTAGCTTTCCTTTGGCCTCAGCTGCCTACGTAATAGTATTTCATTTTGTTATGTGAAACCCTATACTTAAAGACTTCTCCATCTTGCTCATCTTCTACTATGAGCAAGTTGATGTTCAGTGACTATTACTGGTCTGAGTCAGGAACTCCTAAAAGAAGTTAGGAGTGATAATTGACACCTTCGACACTTACATGACAGTGTTTCTCTTATGACTGTATTAGGGCCTAGTAAGGAGGACTCATACTAGTTATTTTAATAAAGGCAACATAGTTAAGAATTGTTAGCCAGGCATTGAAGAATAAATAGGCAGAAAGAGAAGGCAGTGATTTTCAAAGGATGCTCACCGACCAGCAGCCTGAGTGCTACCTGGAAACTTGTTAGAAATACAAATGCTCAGATTATGAAGCCCCACACCCTGCTTACTGTACCAGAAACACTGGCGGTGGTGGTGGTGGGGGCAGCAGCCACCGCCACCTCAGCAAACTCCTTAAACAAGCCTACCCAGGGAGTGTAACTTAGGCTCAAGGACCACAGTTAGAGCAACAGGTAGAAGCAGCCACCTCTCCTACCTTGGGGCTGCAAAAAAGTAGGGTTTCACTAAAGAAGATTGAGGAAAGGCCCCGTGAAGCTGAAACTCACTCTTCAAAGGACGGGGATTGCTTGTCTGATGCTGGTATCTTTGACAAGACATCTGAGGAGGAGGAACCCATGTGTTAGAGCTGGTGTCTCAAGAAGGCATACTGAGAATGGTTCTGCAAGGATTGGAAAGTCTCCAAATTTAAATGAGTGTCTGCTTCTGAAAGAAACTGCCACACTGACGAACCGTTGTGAGGTTAAGAGGAACAGGATCAAAATATCTTCAGAACCAAAAAAGAACACACAAAGCCCTTCCTCCTCAAGTTGTACAGTCTCTTTTCCTATTGGCAGTGCCTACCAGGGAGATAGAATGTTTGCTGAATCCCAAGGGATGGATTTGAAGTTCAGCGACAATACCTTAACTGGAATGAAGGCCTTAATTGTAATAAGGTTGGGAGGTAACAGAAAGAGCAAATATTGGGAAGGATGTGTAATTGGATATACACGAGCATGTTCTGGGAAACTGACTTCTGGGCTAATTGTACGAAATTGTTCCCATACAAAAACTATGTGTTCCTCCTCCTGAGATTTATTAGAAGCATTTAGGACATTTATAGAACTTGGAAAGTCAACTATGCCAGGACTCACACTGCAGTCTTCTTAGCTGGCAAAACCCATACAATCACAGCAGTAATGGCTGAGGGTTGCTCAAATGTAGCACAAGGCATGTTCTCATCAGCTGAGGCTAGGTTCCTGAGAGTCCCAGTTTCAAAGAAACAGACTACAAAGCAGCTGACTTGCTGGGACAGAGAAGTCTGGAGTATTGCTCCAAACAAGGAGGTTAGCAGAGAAAGGTTGTTCTAAAATCATGGTAAAAACTGGTAAGAGTAGTGCAGACATCTTCATGTTAGCACTTGTCTTTGTGTAATACCAGGAAACTCGAAAATGAATGTATATTAATCAGCTCCTCCCTTCCTCTTGTACATCAGTATTTGGTAATTGAGGTTGCTAGAGTTCAAGGCATGTCACCATGAGATGTGCCAATGTGGCTTATTGGTTATTTTGAATTAGTTACTTAACAAGTTTAACCATTGAAAGAATGACATTGACTCTGTTCTCCAGGAAAGCAGGAAATGAGTCTTCTTTATGCAAGGTACCCTCCCACATCTGCAGATGAAAAGACATCCTTCTCAACCACAGACAAGGAATTCAGGGTTTCTTTCACCTGTATAAATAAATTTTCAGTCCCTCATTTAATTAATGTTTAAAATTGAAGTGTCTTTGTGCTATCAATTCCTCACAAATGCCTTTTTTTTCCTGAAAAATGCATATAAATTACCTGTTTGGGTCATTTCACAAGCCCCATATTTCATGAACCTCTGTGCATACAAAATCAACTTTGTTCTTTTTTCCTGCTAATTTGCCTTGTGTGAATTCAATTATTAAGTCAGCCCAAAGAACCCAGAGCTTAGGAAGAAATATAGCCCTGTCTGACAAGGTCCAGCCAATGTTTATTCCACAGAAATCAATACAGTGGTGCTGTTCATATTCTTGCAAGGTGGGTACAGACACAGCAGTTATGTGTTAAAAGTAATAATCCCAAGTGTTTATTGGAAGATCGTCAAAAATATGCCAAATACTTTGGAAAATAAAAAACTATGAGATAGTTGTTTTCCTTATACAAGACCTTCACCTATTTCAAATTTTATGTGTATGTTTTGTTTTTAAAGGACATTGAAGATACACGAAACCACCCTGGCGAGCCTGTTGGAGATGACTATAAAAAGATGGGAACACTCTTTGGTGAACTGAATAAAAATCTCCTCAACATGGGCTTCACAAGGATGTACTTTGGAGAAAGAATTGTGGAACCAGTAATAGTCATTTTCTTTTGGGTTATGCTGTGGTTCCTTGGCCTGCAAGCTCTTGGACTAGTTGCTGTTCTTTGCCTCGTCATTATTTACGTGCAACAGTAAAATCCAGCCAGATGAACTGCTGTTTGACATGCGACATTCGGTTGCCATCGATGTAATTGGTGAAGTTCTGTATTTCACTACATGAAAGCTGAAAATTTTGCCTTGTTTCAAATTGTGTGCTGTTTTGTAATTAAAATTTTAAATGGATGTTGTTTAAAATTAAACTCAGTTCTTGATTATAACAGGATTTGATATACATTTTATAGCTTATTCAAAACTCTTGTTTTACTGACCTGTGCCCACTTTTAAAGATCCCTGAATCCCATGCCAAAGTTTAAATGACACCACCAGAAAGTGAGCAGGAAGAAGTTAACAGAAGGTGGAATTCGAATTGAACAATATAGGTCTTGGAAGGAGCACTAATGAAGTATTTTCGAAGAAGGAAAAAAAAAATGAAGCAAGAACATAAAAATAAGTTTTATTTCGAGAAGCCACCAAATAATTCCACACAATTTGGGAAGTATTTGGATTTCTATTGTTCCTGCTCACTTCATATAGTGTAAATGATATTAAGTACTATCTTAATATTTTGAGAAAATAAAGCTCATGCATTTTTCTAAAGAATATATATATAATATGTATATTATATATATATTTATTTATTATTATTTAGGAAACTTCCCAAATTAAATGTAACATTTTTATAATGTAACACCTGGGCCTGAATCAATTGAGTATATTATTTGAAATTTTAGACAATTTTGGTGCTAATTCTTTTTGTGGATTTTTTAAGTATAATAAGTCAGTTCCATTGCTGGCTATTCCCAACAGTAATGGTTTATTTTATTGTGTCAAAGCAGTTGCATATTTTTTCCTGAGGGACTTGTATTTCTTTTTTCAGAAATTTACATTTTATACTTCTTTTATAACAATTCTAAGATTTAAAAAAATTATTTCCTATCTTGGCATGCATCTTTTTTTCCTCAAAAACTGATTTGTATTGTGGCTGAAATACTTTGCTATTCTTTTAAGGAAGAGATCTGTTCGTATTCTTTGATACCTGTGTTAGAAAGTAAAGTATTACTATATAAAACCAAATACACCTGGAACTTAGCCAATTGTAGTAATATTCCTCTAAGGCTAAAACCTAGTCTAGTAGTTGTTTGACCATGTTATTAAGTATGTCTTAATTCAGCACTTTGGGGTTTTATATTAAAATAAGCATTCCTTTAAATACATTTTAAAAATGAAATATGGTTTAATCTTTTGGAATTTCTTGGAGAACTTAAAATTTTCATGCTTTGTCTCAAAGACTTTCTATAATAGACAAAGGAGAAATAGTTAACATAATCATCTAGAAATTAAAGTCACAGACAAAACAGCTGGGACTGTGAGGCATGTTTATCTTGACAGCAATAACTAGAGTATTTAGTTTCTACTGTTCTTCTTGGTCAAGTTTTCCCAATTTCTGTTTGAAAAATTTGTAAGTTCTCAGTGTCTTCCATAACAAAAAAATGTTCAATTTAGATTTCTAAAATATTCTAAACAAAAATACCAGTGAGAAGGCACTGCAAAGTATTGTATATTTGTAGAAATACAGACCTTTTAAAGTTTGACTTAAAAAAAAAAAACACTTTCTATAATATGTGTTTTTATTTTTACAGTGACCTTTTTAAATTTGAAATAAGGACAGGTTACTTGACAAAGTGTTTTCATCTGTGTTCAGTAGAGTTGTGAGGTTTTTAATGGAAGTCATAATATTATTAATATCTGCTTTAAACATTAAAAAAACACATTTTCTATTGCTAGAGGGAGTTTTAATTTCTCTTTCCAATATAAAAGCAATGCCATGCACATGGTAACAGCTCTGATTGCACCAGTTCCTAATGTTGAGACTGTCTTAAAGTTTTAATAGTAATTATTTATCATACTGTCAGTATCAGGCAGCTGCACACTGCTGTTAAGAGGGCATATCTTAAGTTATATAAATAAATGAGGTATTTTGCTGCTATTCTTTCTGCATCTATTACTGGCTAGAGCAGAATCCCATCAAACTTTTTGCTTTGATAGGAAAAAAATCAAGTTTTGTTTATTTGATGTGAATAAAAGGTTTTCATGTAAGAAATATGTTCTAATATAGATTATACTGATATTCTGAAATGAGGGGGGAAAATGGTGATTTCTTTGGTTCCTAGATAAGGAATTTAACTGAAAATGACTCTGAATTGCTTCTAACTAAGATACAATCCAATTTTAGAAACTGTTATGGCTAATGAATAAAGATACAGAAGTCACAATGCTGAGGTTATTAGATTGTTAAAGGATACATCATTCATTCTGCCAACCCTCAACTAAAAGGAAAAAGGTCAAGAGCAAATGAATAAGCTGATTATAGATGAATAAATCAATTTTCCTGGAAGTAAAAACTGAGTATTTTGTAGAATCTTGCTCTCACATCTCTTCTTATTTCTTTTGCTGGCAACCTTTTCCTGCCACCAGTCCTGGACTGCAGCCAGCTTGCACTGGCTTGCAAAAGCATGTGGGGACCTCTGTCCCCCAGGTCTGTCTTGTGTGACATCAAGTTGGGTGCTTGAAACTGGCTCTGGTGGAAGTCTTTACACTGTGAATGTCAGCAAGCACAGTCGGGGCTTTCTTCTGGGTTGCGAGACATTAGCACACCACTAGCACCCACTCTAGAGGCCCCCATACCACAAATGTCAACAGCAGCACATTGAGGCAAATCCCCACAGATCGGTCTAAACCAGCATTTTGTAGTCTTGCATATGGAAATGATGGGCTAGGGTTATCATCTGACCAACACAGATTCTCTTCAGGCTGTCATGGAGTTGCAAATGCAGTGAATATAATCAGGAACAAGTTAGGGAATTGAGGGAAAGCAAATTGCAATATAAGTAAAGATCTGTTGTAAGTATCAAGCCCAAGGTATTGCTATCAGGTCAAAATAGGGCAGAAGCCTCCAACCAACAAGCCAAAAGAAAAAACTGTCACTTTTAAAATGAGGTTTCTGCCGCCCAGATTCTTTCCTGTTCTTACCACCCGTGTATAGTAATTGCCAGTCATATGCAATCTAAATGTCTTAAGAATAAGGAAACTTAACCAGGAGAACAGAAAGTCAAACAAAAGGTCCTTAATGCCACAAGTGGCCAGTTATTTGACCCCAATTACCGTTTTAGTCTGACAGTCCCAAACACATGTCCAAGATGATACCCTTTGCTCCTCCAAATCTGAACCAGGCACTCTGCAAAGTTCAGTCTTTCTTTTCCTTGTTCTCTTTGCTTCTTCTCTCTCCAGTGTTCCAAGCTGCTCTGCTTCTCCAAAGTTCTTCAAACTTTTCCAACAAATACTGATGCAAAATCAGCTTTCCAAATCCCTGGCTATCCTCAGATAGCAGCCAAGCCAGCTTGCTGCAGCACCACCCACACACTTCCTTATTCAGGCCTGCCTTCTATGATGTCTGGCCACACTCACCAGGCCTGCCCTCAGCAGCCCCCAGTCAGCCCTGGCCTGCCATTCTGGCATCTGACTCCATACCCGTACTCCTCTGCCGGCCACTTTCCCACCATGGCTCCTCGCCACCACCAGCTCACTCTTTCCAGAGGGCTTTCGCCCAGCCTGGCCACTCAGGCTCCTTTTTACCGCCAGCCATCCTCATGTCTCTCACCTTTTGCTTTGGCTTGTTTTGTTTGGCTTGTTTTGTTTGGCTTGTTTTTGTTTGGTTTGTTTTGTTTTCCACTTCTCATTTCTTCTCATGGGTCTTTCTCTCAGGCCCCACCCACTCCCCAAAACAGTATGGTGCCCAATACAATCTTCAACTATGTCACTACCAGAGGCCCTGACTGTCGATCCAGCCAGTCAGCCCAAAGAAGTCAGGCCCCAAAGAGTTAGGGCTGTTTGTCTGTAGGTTAGACTTGAATAGTTGATTTTATAAATGTTTCTTGATTTCAGGTTATTTAAAATGTTTCTGTTGCAAATTCACAACTTTACAAGGTGAAAGAAGAGAAAAACTCAAACAAGACTTTCAGAGCTGTTAGTATTACTGTGAATAGACTTGGCCCAGGAGAAGATATACTAAAACAGAAATTGGTGGCTTCACGAGTATTGGTAGACTTAGTGTATTCGGAAACTCCTGTTTCTCTGCCCAGGCCTTGGTTTTGGTGTTCCCTGAGGTCCTGTTCAGCAGGGTGTATTCTTACCACTTTATGTGGACAACGTCACAGCCAGTGGCCCCACTTACATTTCTCATTGACAGCTTTTCAGCTTGCGTCGTAGTTCAGAGCACCATGCACGCTCCAAGATCCAATTTCTCAGCTGCTCCTCTCAACCTGTACTTCAAATTAGAACACCAAATTCAGTATCCAAAAATGGAGCTCAGCATCTTCTCCCAGGCCTTTTCCTCCTGTTTCCCAGCTCAGCCAAGGCCATGAGCCTCTCCAACACTGCTCACATATAACCAATTGCCAAATTCCATCAATCTCACTCCCTAAATTCATTTTCATTTTATTTTTAATTTTTTGAATTAGTTTTTAATGCTCCTGTTTCTGCCCATTCCCTGCCTCATTACCTCAGTTCATACCCTCATCTTTCCTACCTTGCTGCCTCAGAATCCTGTGTGATATGCTTGCCTCCGTGTTACTTTACAGACAGCACGCTCCTCTCTCCTCAACCTCTTTTCATGACTTCCTGTTGCCCCTCTGACAAAGTGAGTTTGTGAGTTTGACAGACCCATCATGAACTGGTTCTTACATACTTCCTGTCTCTATATTACCAGCCTCCCTCTCCAAAACTCAGATTCGATGGTTTTTTCCACTCCTTGAGAGAGACATCTTTCTCATTTCCAGAACTCTGTATATGCTTTATCTTTTTAACTCCTCCCTACCACACTGACCCACACCTCCACAGTATTAAGGTCTCAACTTAGACAGTATGTCACCTGGATAATATCTCTCACACCTAACACTCAGTTTTGGTACCTCTTGTGTTTCAGGAGAAACCTAACTTCCCCAGTTGGCACTGGAAAAATTGTCATAGCTCATTTGTCAGCTTCTTCCACTAGACAACATGCTTTGCAAGGGTAAAGAACATGTCTATTTCATTCAGAATTGCCCTGCCTATACCATTCCAGGTGCTTGATATGTGCTCAAAATATTTTTCAGACCAGTATGTGAGCTCTACTTATTCCTACTTTAACAAAGAAAATCTAAGGTCAGTTCCCCTTCAAAGTTCTTTGACTCAAAAGATACATTTATTGTGTACATATATAGCGAATTGACATGTTATTTATAAAATCTGTTCACTTTGGATGGCAAAAATTACTGTAATTTGATTCCATATACAGTATTTCTACCATATACTCACTTTTTAGGGGAAAAATGTATTTCCAGTGTTGCATGTGGTTGAGTCACTATTTCTCCACAAATGATGTTTTGGCAAACATATGGTCACTACTGCTATCTAAACATCATATCTTTCCAGTATTTTTCAAGAGACCTTTATTTATGAAGTTTCAATTTTTTATGAAGCCTGGGAGTGGTGAACAGGAATTCGTACTTTAAGTTCCAGAATTAGTTCACTATTAGGATATCCCAGGAACCCAGATCATAGATGTTAAATTATAGGTACACCAAGTACTTTGTTTCCTTTCTAATAATGCTTTCACAATTCTGCATTCTGAGTCTCTCTTCCAACTCCTTAGATGATCAGTTTACTGCTGCCACATCAGGACTGGGAAATGCCTAAGCAGCAGCCCACATGAGAGTGAGTATTGCTTGTTTGCTTTCTTCATCCTATCTCTGGAACAGAAAATCCTGCTGCCTGGCATGGATGGCATCCCAGGTAGTGCAAGATCAAGATGAAGATCGGCCTCAGTGTAAAATTTTGAAGAGTAGTAAAGGCATTGCTGTTGTTGTTATTATTCTTAAAGTAAAAAAAAAAAAAAATTACTCTCTGCATCCAAAATGCATTTCTTCTTCCTGTTGCCTTGATGGTCATGTAAGCATTATTGAAGGAACTCTACAGGAGTCTGCGAAGATGCAGAGTAACATCATTCATGGGCTTATTAGATTTGTTATCTTCTCAGCAGTTAAAGGTTTGTCATTTGGCCTCCCAGCAACTTTATTAGTTGGAAATTTCCTTGCTAGTTTTCTCAAGCAGCACTGAATACAGTGACTTGTATCATGCAACCAGTGGCCCTTTTCGTTATCAACTCTCTCCTGCCTCGCAGAGGCTAGGTGACAGCATATTTTTCGATGGGACACTTTGTTAGCAGAAGAATAAAAATTCTATATATTGTCCAGTATACTTCTTAGTATCATCATTTAAGGCAAAATTTTAGTGGTTTTTTTTTAAGGGGGAGGAAGAACATGTAAAAGTTCCATTCTATTTGAGAATATGTGTCATCTACTGACTATCCTTTTCTGATGTGCCTGATTGCTTCTGTTAGATTCCTGGACTTACATTTGTGGTATTAAAAGTAATGTGTTTTCTGTTTTCAAAGACACAAAGTCCTCATGTAAATGCAACATACAAATAAAAAGAAGAAACAACTGCACCAGGAAAAGAACATTCCTTACATGTTGGTTAGGAAAGATTAACTAAAATAATTGGTCTTACACAAAACCAAAATTACTTTTCATGTAGAGTAAAGCAATTGTATGATTGTGAGATCAGGGACTTTTGACTTTCAAGGGCTTTTAATTTGGCTTTCTTTAAGTGAAATCCTTGCTTTAATGGAATATCTGATATATACAAAGAGATAAAAGCAGAGTTGCTCTGTCTCTGATACCTGAGACATATATATTATATATATAATGATAAAAGCAGAATTGCTCAAGCTGATTTGGCTAGTGGCTGAGTTCCCTTGAAGCAGAAGCTGAGATGAAATCAGGCTGGTAGTAAGTGCTTGGGATCCACAACTATGAGGGAAGGAAAAGAAGGACTGGGCAGAGGGAGTTCTGCAATCCAGTCCCATTAAGATCTCAGCAATTCTGTGGAGTTCTCTCAAACTGGGATGGGCCATTAGGGGGTTCTCAACCAAAATCACTTCCCAGAAATGGCTGATGGCTGATGGCTGAAGGCTGTCTCTAAGTACTGCTCTTATAGCTCTCAGAATAAATCCTCTGGATCTGAAGGGAGGATCTCATCAGCCATAACACAGCCTCTGCTGCAGACTATATTCTCACCTCATCCTCAAGACACCAGAGTTACTTCTCCAAAGCCCAATCTTAACAATACAGCGTGAAAGCATCTAGTTTAGAACATAACTCAACCAAGCCTTTAGTCTCCTCTGTTGCCTTCTTCAATTATTGGAAATGGGTCAAAACAAGGGCAGAAGCCTCCAATCAACAAGCCACAGGGCGGCACTTTTAAAACGTGGCCTCTGCCACCCAGGTTCCCTCAGGTTCATACCACCTGCGCCTAGCAGTTGCCAGACAAATGCAGTTTAACAACAGGGTTTTATTTACAAGGGAATAGTAACAGGGAAAATAAGAAGTCCTCACAAGTAGCCAGTTATCTTACCCCAGTCACCATTTCTAGTCCCAAAGTTCCCAAAGACACATGTCCATGATGGTACCTCTTTGCCCCTCCAAACCTGAGGCAGACACTCTGCAAATTCCAGTTTTTTTCCAGGGTCTTCTCTTTGCTTCTTCTCCAGTGTTCCAAGCTGCTTCGCTTCTCCAAGGTGTTTCACTAGGCCACCTTACTGCAGTACCACACTCTCCACACTGGCCACTCTCTGCTAGCCACCATGGCTCCTTGCCACCACCAGCTCACTCTTCCAGGGGGTTCTGCCCAGCCTGGTCACTCAAACTACTCTTTAACCACCCACCATGTTCAAGTCTCTCCTCTCCCCAAAAGTCTCTCCCTAGTCTCTTCCCCTTTCTGTTTTTTTAACCTTTTCCCCCCCCCTGAAAGTGAAAGGCTCCAATTTCCCTCTAGGTGATACATTTTCTCTTACATACCTGGAATTTGTGACAAAGTAGAAGTACCCTTATCCTGTTTAGACCATCTTTTACCTCTGTTCTTCAGACACAGTTAATAGCATCAATACCTAAATTTTAGTACTGCCCATATTGGGGTTCCAGCTTCATTATGAGATGCAGATAGTCAATTATGATAAATCTTCAATTGACTAAAGGGTGTGTGTGGAGTTCAACACAAATTTGAGGCAACCTGTGAACTAATGAGCGGCAGAAAAACCCATTACTTAAAACTTGGACTAGGAAATCCGTAAGTCCATATACAGGAACTGCTCAGTTGAACATTTAAGATAGCCTTGCTGAGATGGGCCCCACAAGACAATAGGACGATCATCAAGACATGTCTGGGCAGCTGGGCAGGTAAGTCTCCTCAGAACTCTGCTTCATGTCTTCTCCCCCCAAGTTCCATATCAGTTTCAATCCTCAGACTTTTGTAGGGTAAATGAATCAACATGGTGTTTCACACGCTTTCTCCATTACCCTCCATGAGCTAATGGAGGGGTTGAGCCTCCCCAAGATTGTACCTGGGTCCTATGGGTGTGCACCTGCGTACCTGGACTCAGTTAGGCCTGGAAGGCTGGGCTAAAAGGGCAGAATCACTCTGGATGGGGAAAGGGAAACTCAGGGGGACTCAAGTGGCTGTTTCCCTGGTGGCTGTTTCCCCTGTTGACTACTAAAAATCCTGTGAAGATGATTCTAAGGGCTCTGACACTCTTTAAGTTGCTGCAACCGATAATGAACCTACCTGAACTGGGATGGTTGCAAAACAGCCACGTTAAACATATGATTTTCAACAGCAGAGCAGAACTTGTAAAGAAACCTTAGTTTCTTAGTGCCCCTAACCCCCAATGCACTACTGTAACTGATTTATGATTTAGAGCTTTGACCTGTTTCATGACTTTCCCATTTATAGTTAGTTTCAGCAGTCGGTCATTTGCAAAGAGCTTTCTCTCGTCTAGCCCAGAATATTCTGGGGGCCCCGAAGAGAAAATTTACTTGCTATTTTTATTCCTGGTATCTTAAGAGTCAGCAACATCAAGAAAGACAATTTCCCCAAGCAAGTTACTAAACCTAAGGCAGTGTTTAGGCGTGATGTCTCCCTCTGGTCAGAGGAAAATGTTAGAATGATGTACAAACTCTCAGATAAGAAGATCTCTTCATCTCATGCCTGAATTTTACTCTTCCACTCGTGAGCTGTAAAACTATGCAAATCATCTTGTATGAAGATGAATACATGAATCATCTTCATGAAGATGAAGATGAATACATAAATCATCATGTATGTCAGCCGACATACATCTCTTTAAATAAACTGCAAGACTAATGACTCGTTGTGACTTAATTATTGCTTCTCTTATAACAAACAGTACACTACACATAGCAAAGTTTCAATAAATGCTAGTCATTATAAATATATTTATACATAAAAGAGGGCATTCTTCATTATCTATGGAAAGCTCAAACATTGAGAGTCATAAAAAAGTGATTACTTTTTGGTTGCCAAAGGTCAAAGTTTTTTGCTGAAAAGGAATTCTACTATAATGCTGTGTTCCCAATTCCTCATGATTGAAATCTTTGTGAATTCCCATATTAATTTGAACTGTTAGAGCTTCATGAAAGAAAAACGACATAAAAATAAGGAATGAGAACTGTAAAGTGTTGATGGAAAGAAATGAAATGTGCTCTGGGTAGCCACACTTTAATGGGTGGCTTTGTGTGACATTGATTTATAATAAGAAATTCGTATTTTAGTCTTCACCCCATTTCTGGCCCAAATCTTCTAAAACCCTTGGAAATTCTAAATGGTAAAAGCAATAAAAACTGTCTTTTGTCATGTTAATGGTGACTTCCAAATCTCAGCTAAGGATGGGGGGGCTGTTGCCAGGAGAACCGTGCAGGTGATTAGAGGCCCCCCACAACTCACACTTCCAGGGAGAGAAGAGAGGAGCTTCACTCAACCACTTTGACCACCAGTGAGTTACTCAGCTGAGCCTCTATAAATAATGACACTTCTACAAATACTCAACAGAGCAGGTTCAGAGAGTCTCTGGGGTGGCAAAGTTCTGAAAGTACTGGGGGTGTGTGGAAGACCCACATGCCTCACTCTATGTCTGGCTTTCATCTAGCTGTTCCCAATATCTTTTTACAATCAAATGGTGATCTAGCAAGGAGCCTGCGGAAAGAGCTGCTCCAACAAACTGAATGAACCCGAAGAGTGAGATGTGAGCCCTCTCTTTGAGAGCAGTGGGTCAGGAATACAAAGAGCAACCTGGACTTGCAACAGGAATCAGAAGTGAGTGCCATCTGCTGCCCCTTCGAGGCAGATCATATCAGAACTGAGTTGTACTCTAACTGCCACATAGTGTTCACAGATTACTTGGTGTTGGGGAAACCCCACTCCACATGTTTGGGTCAGGAACCCAAAGAGTTCCTGAACTACATTTCCTGTTGGTTTTCTGCCTCAGTAAACTTAGGTACAGACACACACTCACCAAGCAAACACAGAGCTTCTGTAGTCTTGCACATTAACAGAACAGTATCAATTTTGAATATATTTCTATCAAAATGCAAACCAGTATCTGGCTTTGATTTCCAGGTGAAATTCCACACCAAGTTATTCATTGATATTATGCTTTTAATAAACACTAAAAATGTTTTACCAAGATAAAAGCAATTGTACACAAATACTTTCATGTAAAAAAAACACCCAACACATAACCATACTCACAGATATATTTTGTATACAGGTAGATAGTATAAATCAGCAAAGGTTATGAATATGTACTATTCATAAGAATATTGCTAACACTCATAAGTCTTATCTGTTTAATCTGTGAAAAGCTGCTACAAGCATATTATAATAGTTCTTTACTATAATATTTATATTATAATATTCAATTACATTGTTTCATTCTGGGCCCCTCTTTCATACTTTTGTTTGTTCAGGTACTTATCCCTATCTGAAATATGCAAATGTCTGAAATCAGATGTTTATGGACACGAATATTTTTGTAATAAGTGCCAGCACATGTGTAGTGCCAATTCCTAGTGCATTTCAAAACTGGTTCTCCCACATTTTCCTTAATTGTCAGTTTATACTTTCAGATATTTTTATAAGATACTCAGAGTTGATGTTGGCCAGATAGAACTCTCCTCTAATATTTCCCTTTTTACCAAGTTGTGAGAACCATTTCTGACAGCTCCATGCTTAGCTACCTGACTTACACAAATACCTCCCCTCTGTAATGGAAATTTTCTGTACTTTTGCTTCCCTTTCAACACCTACACTGATAAGACAGGCTTTTTTTCTACTAACCTAGCTTGCAAGAGCTGTGGATTAACAAAAGAAGACATTATTTTTACAATGTGGGAAGATATAGACACAAAAAGTCCTGAACTGTAATATTTGTTTTAAGTGACAGGTGCTTATTTTGACAAAAAGACAAATGGAAGAAAGCATGCTTCCAAGATTTCAAACTACACTAAAAGGATGTGGTAATTAAAACAGTATGGTGCTGGAATAAAAATAGCCATACAGAGCAATGGAATAGAATTAAGAGCCAGAACTAAATCCAAACTTATATAGACAGCCAAACTGTGAATAAGGGCCAAGAGTACGTGATGGAGAAAGGAAAATTTCTTTCAATAGTGTTAGGAAAATTGGTCAGCTATAAGCAGAAAAATGAAACTAGATCACTCTCACAGAAAAATTAATTCAAAATGACATATTTCCAATATGTAAGATCAGAAACCATAAAACAGGTAGGAGAAAACAGGCAGAACACTTCATGGCCTAGACACCTCGCATGCTTTCAGGGTCTCGGCTTCAACAACAACAAAAACCAAAAATACACAAGTGGGGCTATATAACACTAAAAAGCTTCTGTGTAGTGAAAGAAACTATCACTAAAGTGAAAGGACACCCCAACAATGGGGTAAACTATTTTTATATTATACCTCTGACAACAGGCTGAAACTACAAAGAATGCATACAACTCAATCAAAAAATAAATAAATAAATCAGAGAACCCAACCTAAAAAGAAACCTCCCTACATTGTTGGTGGGAATGAAGAGGTTTCTCAAAATATTAAAAACATATATACTATATGATCCAACAATTCTGCTTTTTGGTATTTTTTATTAAATTATATATATATATTTCACATCTTTGTTTTCCCCAGGGTTCACCCACCACCTCCCCTCCCTGACCGCTCCCTCCCATCTCCCCCACCCCCAGTTGTGTACTTAAGTTTGGTTGTTAGTTTGTTTGACTTTTCCTCCTGGACTTTTGCTTGTTTTTCTTATATCCTATATATTAGTGAAACCATTTGGTTTCTTTTTCTTTCTGACTTGTTTCTGCTAACATGATTTCTTCTAGGTACATCCATGTTGGTATTTTAAAAACACTAATCTGAAGAGATCTCTGTGCTCCGCGTCTGTGTTCACTGCAGCACTGTATACAACAGGCAAATGACAGCAACAACCTAAATACCAAGGACAGATGACTGCATTAAGATGTGGTAGACACACCTGATGGAGTACTACTTAGTATTCCATGAAGTCTTGTAATTTGCAGCACCATGAAAGACACTAGAAGAGATTATGCTAGGCAAAAACCAGAGGAAGAAAGACAAATCCAGGATGATTTCCCTCATGTGGAACACAGAGAAGCAAAGCAAAGAAATTGAAAGAAGTAAACCAAGACAAAGCCTAGAAATATGACTGCAGAACTGGCATGACTAAAGGGTTATGTGGAGGTGGGCGCATAGCCAGGAGGAGAGCCAATGGTATACAGTGACGGGATATGGGTGCTCCGGGGGTGAATGTGCTGTGTGCTGTGCATCTAAGGACATGTAAAACTATTCCCCTGAATGATCAATAGCATTAAAAAACAATGTCACCTCAATAATAATGATTTTAAAATAAATTACAAGCACTTTCATTGTACAGTTTGCTAGAGCAAGGTCTACTGCCACTTCTCTGCCAAATCAAGTAAGATGAACTGATAATAAAATTGCCTCTTTACCAGCTGAGTCACTGCTCTTCAGCAACAACCCTCAGAAATGCTCACATCAGAAAAGAAGTACTAGAGATCCTTGATCCAGACTTCATATGGCCATTGTCAGCTAGTTGAAGCGCAAGATTACTGCAGCACCTGCCTGCCTCCTACTTCCTATTTACTGCTCTCCTAGTTATGAGGGGCTTTGCTCCGGGTGAATGTTTCATGCAATCTAATCTTCAGGAGAGGCCTAGAGAACTGACAATGATTTTCTTGAGTGGATTTGGCACATGTAATCACAGCAGAACTGAAACTAAACTTGCCATGAGACATCATCTACTGCCAGTTTTCTTCTCTAAATACAGAGCAAGGAACCTCAGCATGAATTCATGTCTACATTATAATAGATACAGAGAAGTAAGTACAGAAATAAGTATAGACATGTGTCTGTATCTGGAGAGGTTATACTGAAGGCAGGCAGGACACACCACACCAGAAAGGAGCACTCTGGTATCTTATTTTGAGCTGACAGTGCACCAGCATTTGGCTGCTGAAAACCAGCAAATGCATTTCCCTTTTCTGCCTAAAGACAGAGCCTCCAAAAAGAATGTAGTTGTCATAAAATCTTCCTTCTGGGAGTTTCATTAGCACTTAACACAGGCAAGGAGACAAGAGGCTGGCATACTTATAAATATAAATACGAATCTAAGATGCTAACAATAGGAGAAATTACATAGTGGGTATGCAGGAACTCTATGTGCCATCTTTGCAACTTTCCCACAAAATAGAACCTAGCCTAAAATTAAGAATTCTTAAAAGGAATTTATTAAAATCCAGTTGAACCACATGAAGTTATGTCACCAACCATGTATGACCTCCCTTTACAACAAATGCTATTTGTGGTAGCAGAATTTCCAATGGCTACCTGCTTTTTCCACCTTCCTTTTATACATTATTTTATAACATCAATATAACATCTAGATATTTACATTAGCGCATTCTTCTTTCAAAAGTTATTGATCTGTAATTCTCGATGTGAGTATTAATGTTTAATAATATTCCAGAAGAGGGGGAAAGAATCAGAATCTAAATGCCTGGGTACAAAGCAATTAGCGCACCCTAGAGAGTCTATATGTTTAACATAAACTCCTATACTTTTAAAGGCTCCCGCTGGGTAAGGGTCATGCCTCCAAGATGGCCTAGAAGGGACTGCAAGGGACTTGTCTGCTGATTCAGAGGTGCTGAAGACCTTGTTGTGTGTATTATGCTCTCCTCAGGATGGACTGAACTGGATCCGTCTCCTTTGCGCACCAACCTCCAAAGATAGTGTGTCTGAGAGCTAGTCTACCCACAAGAGAGTCCCTGGGTGAAAAGAGTCTTTCCTGCTGGCTGCTGTGGTGCATGGCTTTAATCCCACACCTAGGACTGGAAGTTGAGAGACTGGGAATAGCTTGAGTCTGCAGGTTCGAGACCCGCCCAGGGCAACATAGAGAGACCTAGTCTCAGAAAATAGCTGGGCGTGGTAGCATGCGCCTGTAATCCCAGCTACCTGGGAGGCTGAGACTGGGGATGACTTGAGTCTGGGGTACCCCAGGCAATGAGAGTCTGCTGGGGTTCCCCAGGTAACAGAGCGACACCTAGCCTCAAAAAAGGAAAGAAAAGTCTTTCCTGGGCAGTCTCTCAGGTTGCTATCAAAGCAACAAAGCAACCCTGTGACCCCAGAGGACCTGGAGGGGAAGCATGCAGGGCTGGGCCCACAGCGGCCAACCTCCGTCTGCATACCTGTCTAGTTGTGTTGGATACCCTCCAGGTATCTGCATGTCACTGAGCACCTCCCCAGGGAAATTAATAGGGACTGGATACTCTCTGGGGTGAAAGGCTTGCAAGGCGTGGAAACTGCATCTGACAGCAACACTTCTTTTCTTCTCATCAGAAGATCTCCTGGTTTGTGAGAATCTGAAAACATTTCTGCCTGAATAGCTCCAACCTACCCCTTTTACTTTTTGATATTCAACTCCTCTAAGTAAATGGCAAGTGTGAAAAATAACTGTACACTGAACAGGTGACATAGAGACAAAGGACCTGATTTACAATGTATTCTTGACTCTTGCCCTGTGAGAACTGGGTCATGCCTTGGTTTCCCTGCTTGTAGAGGACAATTTGATTTCATTCCCAAAGAGGGAAAACATTATCAGTAAGGCTTTAAATGCATCTTGATTTTGGCTAAATAATAAATTTAAATTAATTTGGTTAGAGTAACATTAAATTTTGTACACTTAAATTTATTACCACCACCTCATATTTATTTTATTTATATACATATTCTGGGAGATATAATAAGGTGGTAACAGTGGAGATTTCCTAGTGGTGGACATGTTTTTTATTTCATCATTGTTGTGTAATTTATTTACTACAATGTAATCATAAAAGGTTATGATTTTTAATATATGCTAATTTATGCCTTCAGTGCATTCAATTACTCTACCTTCTACCAGTTTCCTTCTGGCAGAAAAGAGATATTTTAAAAGAATAATCTATTTAATGTGATAGAAAAGCTACAGAAATATATACTCAGAATGTTAATAAATTAGTTTCCATTAGTAAATAAAATTCTTCTCAAAGTTTTCCATGAGGTATTGGCCCTCAAGATGGAAATTTCCAAACTATTTTCCCTTCTTAATATAAAAATTGCATGAGTGCTCAGGCTTGAACACAGATGGGAAAACTTGGTGATGCCTGGATGACAACAACAAAAAAATAATAAGGGCAAGATGCCGAGCTGTTTTCCTTCCCTGCACCTGGTCTAGAGGGCCAAAAGTGCTCCAAAGCCTGTGTCATAATTGGCTGTTGGGAAAATGAGCTTGATGTCACGGAAAGGTCACCTAGAATGCTGAAGACTGTTTGAACAGAGAAATTCTTATCAATGGAAATTTCTCTGAACCTATTTTTGATGCAGTTGTTTGTTCAACTGTTTGCTGATCAGCCATCAGAAACAGAAGTTTAAGTTCTGGAGTCGCCGAAAATACCTCCAGAAAGTTTCCTACCTCTGCTGCTCTCCCACTCACACCACAAAAGAACACTGGGAGGAATGACGTCTGTCAAGGCCAGTAGAAGCTCTTCCTGACACCCTCGGGGCTGGGTCATCTGCTGGGGGCGGTTATGTTAAGCCTTCAAGTCGGTGACAAGGCTACTTCAGTCTGACTAATCCAATGGCAGGTCCAAATTCTGATTTCTTAATTATTCCTGTGATAATGCAACAAGACTAGCTCACAAGGGCTTTAGCACACGCCAGCTAGCCTATGCTAGGTAGAGGCAGTAGCAATACAAAGTAAGTTGACCCAGCTTCCAAGTGATTTGCTGAAGTCTAAAGGCAAGTGTCTCCCTGCCTCACTCTCCCACTGCTTCCCTCATTTCCACTCACGGGAACTTGTGCAGAATTCATTCAAAAGTTCTAAAAAAAAAAGTTGAAATACAGATTTTTCAGAATTTTTGTCTTTTTCAATAGGTAAATCTAATCAGTGATTAGATTTCAAACAGTGACACATATAAGGGTGAATCAGTGACACATCTAAGGAAACACATGTTTTCTTAAAACAACTGTCAAAGTAAAAGTTTTTCACCTGTTTTGTGACCCAGATTTTTGCATCTCTGGAGATCAGCTTGTGACTTCAAGTGGCATTGCTTTCTGTACTAGGATTTTTGCTTTCTTTTGGTTTTCTGGGAAAATTTTGGAGTTTGTTTTTTCTGTTGAATCACTCAATTTGCAAACATTATTGCAAAGCAATACAGGCGTGGTATTCTATAGGAAAAACAAATTATATACAAACTCTAACTACTAGTAATTTCACTGAAAAAAATCATTAAGTAATTGAACGGCAAGACTGAAAAATAAATTAGAAATCCTATTTTGTAGCTGGATGATGGGGGCATGACATCAGCAAAATGGTGACATCACCAAACAGGACAGATACAAAGAACAAAAAATAAATGGGGAAGAGAAACTTAAACATAGGAGGCTGACTCATAAGGAGATACTGATTTTCTGAACTGTGTTTTCCAGGCTGAGTGACAGCCTGAACTGCTCAAAGCAAAAAGAACCCCTATCTAAGCCCAAAACCCAATAAAGAAATTCAATCTAATCAACCTATTAAAAATCCATCTTGATTGTTCTGAAAGACAAAACTGCTTTCCTTTTCTCTTTTGTAGTCTATATCTTCAACTTCTGTGCAGTACTGTGTATTAATGTTGTTACAAGAAGATACATTTCAAAATTTCCCTAAAAACAAGGGAGGGAGTAACAAATGAATCAAAATAAATAAATTAGCAATTTCAACATTCCCATTGTAATATTAGTTGTAAAATATGATTGCACAATATAGAAGACAAAATACAGCTCTTGTTAAACAGGAGCAATTTTCAACTAAATTACTTTATTTCTTCATAATCCACATCTTAAAGATCTATATATGCATTGTTGGACAGCTAAATGAAGTGGCTCCTACCCCCAGCTGTTGGGGTCATCTAGGGAGCACAAAACAGCTTTCATATGGTTCCTACCCAGACTGGCCCTAGAAAAGAGGACTACGCTAATGTAAGATTAACATACAAAGTACAACTTCAGGAATTACTTGTACACCTGTGTCTACGGAATGATTTGGTCTGTAAGTGACAGGACAAAGCACTTAAAATTTTTATTATGATATTTCTCCAAATAAAATATCCAAATTACCAATAAGGACCTGAACTCATACTCAACAGCACTAGTCATGAGGGAATAGAAAGGAAAATTGAGAAATAGTTGTTCACACTGATAAGGGTGGATCTAACCAGTAACACAAACAACACATGTTGTTGGGGAAGTAGAGAATCTGGACCCTAATACAATGCTGCTGATGATGTGTAATTGTGCAACTGCTTTGGGAAGCAGTTGAGTAGTTACTCAAATAATTAAACAAAGACTCTTCATATAACCTGGCAGTTCCACTTACACGTATACCCACACAAAAGGAAGATGTGTTCGCACAAAAACTACACAAATGCTCACAGCAGCATTATTCCTAACAGCCAAAGAGTGGAAACTAGGCAAACATCTGTCCGCTGATGAATGACTAACTGAGGTGTTATCCGTCCATTAAATGGAAAAATACTCAGTCAAAAAAAAAACTAGTACATGTTAGAGCACAGATGAACCATGACAAGCAAAAGAAGACAAACAGGAAAGACAATGTAATGTGAAAACATTTATTTGAAAGACTCCAGAGGAAAAATTTAAAAAAATAGGTACGTGATTGTCAGGGACAAGCAGAGAAAATGAGGAGTGACTGCCAATGTTCAGAAATTAGAAATAATTAGGTCATTGTAAGGGCTGGTGAAAATACTAAAATAAAAACTATTGAAATTATACTTTAAAGGAATATGTTTTATAATTTGTGAATTTCTTGTCTCAATATCTTTAAAGGATTATGAGCTGGGCTTAGGCTGCATGTCTCAAGCTGGGGTAAACATAGTCAAGTTTACTGATCCCTGGGTTTAGGATGATACGGATGATTCTCTGAGCGACCATAATATTGTTATCACTTATTAGGTGGCATATTAAAACTAATGCTGTGCAGACCATACTTAAAATCTCATCAGATATGCCAACCCTCAAATCCTACTTTTAAAAATCTACCACCAAAAGCAAGATAATATGATACATAAATAAAGGGAAATGTGGTTTTTTAACAAACTTTCATTATGATAGCATAGTGATTCTAATTATTTTTAGAGTTTGCATCACTGATCTTGAGTTTCTACACAATAAAAACTGACAATATGGCCCCAAATAAATCAAATCAGAGCAAGTGTTTACAGTTTAGAAGAATATGACCAAGTTGTGATTTCTAGTATTCATCAAAACACATGTTTCTATGTTTTACATACAGATTATGCAATCTGTACTTTAATTACTGCAAACTAAACATGATAACTGATTTTAAAAGTAGAATCCTCTGATGGTGAGTGTATACTTCAGTTATTAAATCTCTATGCATTGCTGACATATCAATGAAAATATCTAAATTCTTCTAGATTCTCTTTAGCATTACAAATGCAATGCAGTTGTGTTAATATATTCTTCTGGTTATTAGAATACTACTGTTATGGAACAATAAAACTGCTGAATAATGGTTTTCTAGCTCTCATTCCCCTCTTCCTCCTCTACCCACATGTAGCACTCATAGTTTATTGAAAAGTGTTAGTGTTCCTGAAACAGTTCTTGAAGGGAAAAAGTCTACACTGTCAAAATATTAACAAAGATGTAAAACAATGAAACTTCATTAGCAAAACATATATATAATTTTGAAAAAATCACACCAAAAAAAGTAAACAAAAAATAAGTGTTAGTGTTAATGAAATGTTTTTATTTAGCATTCACTAAGAAATCATTAAACCCATAAAGTACATTTTATCTTTAATGCTGAATTTGTCATCTACTGTTGCATAACAAATTACCCTAAATCACAGTCATTTATAACAAAACATTTATGATCTCAGTTTCTATGGTTCTGGATCAGGAGCTCATGAGATTGCTGGAGCTGTATTCCTAAAAAGGGTTTTTTCACCTAGTCACTCACCAAACAGGTAGGCAGGAGGACTTGGCTCCCCACCAACCACTAAGATGTCTGCTGTTTCCTCAAAGCTGAGCAAGGGTTTTCTCTGGAGCCAGCTACCCAGAGAGAAAGAGAACAAGGCGGTCATGATGCCCTTTGTGATTGAGTCTTAGAAGTCACATTTAATCACCTCTACCAGCTTCTGTTTACTGGAAGTGAGTCTGTAAGTCCAGCCCATACTCAGAGAGGAAATAAGCTCTAGAGAAAATTGGTAAAGATTTTTTAAGTCTCCACAAACCCCTTTGAAATCAATTGATCAGTATGAGTAACATAAATGCCCTCAAAATAAAGCTCATATAGGAATTAATTTGGCTTAAGTTTCACTTGATGAATTTTGGGAGTTTGACAATAGGGTTCTAATAATTCTGTCTGAAAATATTTCTCCATTTCATGTATCACTATGCTCTTTAAGAGAACAGTTAAAGATTAAGAATAATAGCAACGAAATTGCAACTGTTAATCTTCATCCAGTACACATGCACCTGTGTTATTTTCTCATCTTCTCTATAATCAGGTTGGGGCTGTCTAGTCAGTTTGGCCAACAAAGCAGTAAGTGGAGTGATGACCACCACACAGGCATGTAAGACTCGAATTGCCTTTTCTAGCCCTCTCCCTCCCACAGCAGCCCTGGACCTCCAGCTGAAGGATCTACAAGAAGGAAGGTGTCCCAATTCTTATTGAAAGGTATTGTGAGTGAAAGAATCATTTACTGTGCCAATTACCTCCACAATTAAGATGTGGAGATGCACTTTTTTTTTTAATTGGAACAGGTCAAAACTTGTTTTGACCTGTAGTACAGCATAGAGTTATTACTTCCTATTGCTATACTTTAAATATTTAAAATACATTGAAAATATCCTCTTACCTCTTACAACCAAAAAAGTTTTTATCCTTGTTGGAAATTAAGATATTCCCTTTCAATAATCAATCAAAACAACTGACAAGAAACTTTAAACCCAATCAGTGGAGTCTCTCACTGAATCCCAGTTAGCTATCTTCTAATTGTAGCCCCAAAGAAAAATAATCTCAAGCAGAAAGAACTTTTGAGGAATAATTAATGATGGTACATCAATGTCAGAAAAACCCAGATTTTAAGAGAAATGGTAAAAGAAGTTCATGACCTTATTCTTAAGTGCACTTCAACTTGACACTTCTTAAAAGTGGAAGCTAAGACTTAAATAAATCATGGAAGAAAAATGAAAACTCAGCTAAGTATTTACTAATCTTTGCAGGGTAAGAATCTAAGATAAGGAATGTTTTTGCATGAAACAAGGTATAGAGTGACTTCTATATTAAATAATCTAAAATCAAATTCCTAAATTCAACAGCTGTAACTTAGCAATCTTGCCACATGGGTCTGTTAGTGTTACACGGAATAGACTAGACAGGGAGAGTAGAACCGATGATGTCCAAAAGAACAAGTGAAAGAACTGGGAATTAAGAAAACTAGTAAGAGGACAACAGGAAAGACAAGTAAAATGGTAATAATAAAAAAAAAAATGGAGTCAGATCATTTTAAATAAAGAAAAACGAGTATTGATAATGAACCCAAAGCCACACAAAAAGAGAAAAGAACCAATAAATTTGTTTTGTTTTGGCCTGAAGGTGGCAGCTCCTGCTAAATATACAGCAGGAAAGTCTCTGAGCTTGAGCTGTTCTCAGGTAGGCCATCGTGAGAGCAGAACATAAGCAACAAAATGGGACAGAAAATAATACCGAGGTGACAACCACCAAGAATGAAGAGACAATGAAATAAGTCAAGTGAACTGGACTTTGATCGCAAAATTAAAACTGGAAGCACAAGTAGCCTGGTCCACCATATACCAAGAAGCCAAATCTTCACCCAGGATCAGGACAGAGCCCACGAAAAGGAAAAGACTAAAGGGTCAAACATGGAGTGACCAGAGAGGGCGGGGCAGGGAGAGGGTAGAAGTTCCCATGAGGAGCAACAATCATACCCTGTAAAGAATCCAAAAAAAAAAAAGAACACAGGCTCCCATTTTTAAAAAAAAATTCATTTCAGTCATTTTCAATACAATATTAAGATAAAGACATTTCACAATAGCTATAATTGTAAAAAAGATATAAAACAAGTACTTTCTAGGGGTCTGACACAAACAGAGCAACAAATAGAGGGATTTTTTTCCCTCCAATACAGCATTTCTCAGCTATTTTTTGTACTTCGTGGGGTTGTGTCTTGTCCTGGTATTTTTTTTAAAGTTTCGGACTGTCAGACTCACTGCAATTTCCTGTAGGTAAGAGCAAGAAACGCCAGAATGGAGAGATGGGACTTCACACTGCAGTAATTATATGGAGAACGTACAAGACAAAGACGGCTGTACTCTTTAAAGGATACTGACATGTCCAAAGAAGCATCAGAGGGTGTGCTAGGAGCGCATGGACTACGTACCTCAATTCCAGCATCTACGGAGGACAGGTCGTAGGATTGAGGACAGAAGATGAAAGGAAGAAGACAACATTTTATATTTATTCCTAAGTATTGCACGGTTTTTGCTGCTTTGGTAAACAACGCATTTCTTATTTCAACTTCCAATAGCTTCAACTTCCAATAGCTTTTAGCTAGTGTCTATGGATCTAAGATTAATTTCGTATGTTGGTTGTGTTTGTTTGTACCTCTTTTTCTAATACCTTCAGGTGTAGGATTCTATCATTTATTCGACTGTTGCCATTTCGCGATGTGGACCTGTCTATGCTTCCCTCTTAGCACAGCTTCTGCTATATCCGGTAGTTCCTGATAATTCTTACCGTTATTTTCGTTTGTGCCAGGTATTTTTTAATTTTCTCTTTGATCTCCTCGTCAGCCCAGTAGTCACTTAGTAGTACATCGTCCAGTCTATACATAGGAAATGCCTTTTCTGCTCCTTTCTGGCAACTGATTTCTAGTTTAACATCACTGTGATTTGAGAAGATGCCTGATGAGTTGAACCTTCCTGGAGTTTTTGGCTCCTGTCCTGTGTATCAGCAGTGATCTGTCCCCAGTTCATGTGCTTTTCAGAAAATGGGTACTGTGCTCTATTTCCCCACTGAAGGTGCACAAGGAGATAGATGGGACAAGATTGGCAGAAAGTTGATTACTGCTAAATCTGATTGATGGCAGATGGAGAGCCTTATTCTTCGGCTTTTTTCTTCTGATCTTGTATGCGCTTGAATTTTTCCATCTTAAAAGTTTTAACATTTATTTGCCTGAAAATTGAAGCACTTTAGAAATCAGGACTTGTATTCTAGAAACTGCCTTATTCCTAATATTTATTCTAAAATACAGTGGTCTCTGGACAAGCTGTACTTACAAAGTAGAAGCTCTCACCTCTGAAAGCAGCAGCATGTTGGGAACAGTGATGAGGAATGTGACCTAATAAATAACTCATCAGTTCTGATTATTGCATTTCCAATCCATGACCTCTGCATTTATGATCTTCTTGTTTGCTGATGTTAACTTCAACCAGTGTGTTGAAGATAATTTTCCTCTCAAATGAACTTTGAATCTTTTTATTGCCAGCTGTTGCAGACATCTGCACAGATTTCAGTCTTAGAAGATGGGCCCCACGAGAAAGAAATACTGCAAGGCCTTAATAAGAAGTTTCTCACACATCTTGAAAATCCCTTACTGGTCTTATACCACTAGTTATTCCCCATAGCTGACCCATCCTTAGCAATGCCAACCACCTACAGGGTGCATGGTGAGTGCCAGGCATGGAGCAGAAAACTGACACATGTTACATTCCCACCACACAGCCACTTCCATTCCCACACATTCACCTGTTGACCTCATTTTGCTGCTCTTGTGACTTGAGTCTAGTGTCTTATTCACGGGTGGAAGGTCACATTTCCAGTAACTTCTGGACTTTTTTATTTCCCTCACAAATCACACTTCATACTTTTAGAAAGCATATTATTATTATTGCCATTGCAACTGCCATTTTATATTGCACCAGAATATATGTGTTAAAAAGACACCACAGAATATATAAAGGCATACTCAAAACATTTCATATTATATTTCATTAAAAATATTTCATATTATATTTCATTTATAAACCTATTTCATATTATAAATCTATAAAGGTGTACTTTTTAATGATCACATTCCTTCCCTATGTCACCACCCATGCTAAAAGAAAAAGCTATCATTCTTTGGAAAAAACAGCTGAAGAATTATCACAAATAGAACAAGCACCCACTGCAAGTTGAACATATGAGAAAGCAATGCCTAAAGAGGATAAAACTCCCTAGAATTTAAGGAAGGAGCTAATTTTTTACAATAAGCAGTGTTCCTCCAAATTCTATCAGAACAACTTATAACTACTCCAATCTTATCACACAATATAAGTATAAAGATAACAGGGTATTTTTTTTATTGCTGGCTACAATGGTGGCATACTATACAACTAAAGAGTAATAATCATTAGAGTTCAAAAAAAGAGAACCAGAAAGCAATGACTTCTACTATTCATACATAACAGACAGTATCTTGACCGACCAATGTCTTCTTGACCATTTAGTCAAACATTATAACTTTATAGTAAGAAGTGATTTCAGTTTAATACTTTTCCCAGTTTCAACAAGACCCTTGTGGGTTTTGGTGTGTCCCTCTTATTGGGAAGAAGTGTACCCCAGAACTAGTTTTCTTTGAGCAGGCACAGTTCCATGCTTCCAAATCACATATGATATGATATTGATAAGAAAAAGGTTTTAAATCCCACAAAATGATAAACTGGATTCCTGAGCCTTTTTAAGAAGACATGAGGAGAAAATGGTGCAGTCCCTCTCTCTGGCTGCACCAGAAGCTTAGGTTCCTATTCTTCCACCCCAATTGACAGTCAGTTTCATTTGTATAAAATTCAGCTTCATGCATCACCTAAGAAAGGTTCCAATCACAACATATGCCTATCATTTTGTTCTTCATTCAAATAGTAATTTATTTTTGCCTGAAATGTTTGCACAAATTTTTATAAAGTTTATTTTAAGAAAAATGATCAATGTCTTCTTGAAGTACTTGAAAGAAAATGTAAAAGGAGAGAAAATCCATAAATTGTTCTATTTAAACACAGCTACTATCACCTTTTTTTCTTTTCTTTTTTTTTTCTGGTCTTCTGTTCTGGTCAAATTGATTTATAAATGAATGACAATAGTTGACAATTAAGCAATCTATGCTTACAGTGATTTTTTTCCTATAAATAAGAAGACAGTAAATATTTCCAGTTCTGCAGGCCATACAGTCTCTGATGCAAGTATTCAACTCTGTTTTCATAGCACAAAAGCAACCACAGACAATACAAAAAACAAAGGAGTATAGCTATGAGCCAATAAAACTGTCTGACTAATGTTGGATGCCATCACAGACCAGACTGGACTCTTGCTGAGAGATGAAGCAAACCTCATTTCTTCCTTATCTGTGTGTGGGGGGGGGAAGG
>PVHY01018780.1:0-28607 GCA_004024945.1 Uropsilus gracilis | reverse complement strand
CATCTATTCTACTGCCATGGTTTTTCTGTGAGTTTTTGAGCTCATCTATTGCAACCTTTAAATCTTGAGTCTCTTTCAATTTCAATTTTAGGGATTCATTTTCATTCTTTAGTTCGTTGATTAGGGTATGCATATTGATGCTTTCTTTTTTATATGTTTCTATTTCCTCCCTTAGTGCATTAATTGCTTCTATCATACTATTGTCCTTTTTTTCTAATTCTTCTCTTAATTGCTGGAGTGCATTTAACATGTTAATAGAGGAATCTTTTTCTGAGATGCAAATCATTTCTTTGGAGTTTTCTGGAGATTGTCCTTTCTTTGTTGGTGATAAATTACTTCCTGTAGGACTTGCTTGCATGTTTAAAGTTTTTCTCCTTACTGTGTTTTGCTTTCGAACCTGTTCTACATATTGAGAACCCATGGATCTTGTGTTGGTTGGCATGTTGATGGGAGTGTATTCCAGGTTGAAAGTAGATCTATACTTTAGTTTAGTTTAGTAATTTGCGCCAATGACCTTCAGCAGCTACCTAACCTGGCGTGGGCAAGGTGGACCGGTTTCCGGAGGAACCTGGAGGCAGGGCTTGGCTTCCAGGGGTGGTGGAGGTGGCGCATGGCTCGGGGCTCCCTCCCAGGGGTCTGGAACCGGCGCGGGTGACCTTCAGCAGCTAACTAACCTGGGTGGGCAAGGTGGGCTGGATTCTGGAGGAACCTGGAGGCGGGGCTTGGCTCCCAGGGGTGGCGGAGGTGGCGCGTGGCGAGGGGCCTGAAGTTTATTTTTATGAAGAAAAATTTGAGGCAATTAAAGTAATAGTACAAGAAAAAGACGTGAAGATTAAAACAAAGACCTTGATAAATACAAAACAGAGATAAAGATGATCCAACAAAAGGATAAAATATATCCCTGAAGTGGAGCTGATAAGCAAATGTACTTAAGATCTATTTTCAAAGTCTTTTTATTCTTTTTATTTATTTATTTTTTATTTATATATAAATTTTGCAACATTGTAATCTCCGGAGTTTACCCCCGCCCTCCATCCCCCCCCCTTCCCTCCTGCTTATAGTTGTGCTTTTCAGTTTGGTGCTTAGCTTGTTTTGACTTTTCCCTAAGTCTTTTCTTTATTTTTTTTTTTTGCTAGATCCCATATATTAGTGAAGCCATTTGGTTTCTGTCTTTTTCTTCTTGACTTGTTTCTGCTAATATGATTCCTTCTAAGTACATTCATGTTGTTATAAAAATAAACAGAATTGACAAGCCAATTGCTATGCTTAGAAAGAAGAGGGAAAACCAAATTAATAGAATCATAAATGAAATTACCTCAGCTACTGCAGAAATAATACAGGGAACAGGTAACAAGGCAGAGCATGTCAGCAGTCTCTTATAGGGAAGGAGTATGGAGTTCTCCAGACTTCTTGATTTTAGAACTTACTGTGGTATAAGAGACTGTCCTGTTTTCTCTAGTCTGGTGTGATCACTGGGTTTCATGCTTGCTCATTAACAATAATTGTCCCATCCATTCCTATGACTGTCACATGATGCTCCTGAGTCTTGTAATTCTGGCATTGGAAACCAATTCTCAATCAGTGTTGGTGGGGATGTTCTCCGGATGGGGACAGACTTCAGGAGGTGGACAGTCAAGTTCCACTTTTTTGTAATTTCCTGTACTACCTTAGGTCCCAAGAAACATCTCTGTTTTTCTCCCCCACTTGGAAAATGAGGAAGCCTCATTCATATTACATGCATCTCTGAACATGGGGATTGGTTCCTCTGCTCCAGGAGATATGTGGAGCTCTGTGATAGGTCACCACACCATATCATCCCAGATCTTTTTTTAAATTTATATATAAATTTCACAACATTGTAATCTCAAGGATTTGCCCCCCCCTCCCCTCCTTTACCCCTCTTTCCCTCCTGCTCAAAGTTGTGCACTTCAGTTTGGTGCTTAGCTTGTTTTGACTTTCTTCAAAGCTTTTGTTTATTTTTTTCACTATATCCCATATATTAGTGAAACCATTTGGTTTCTGCCTTTTTCTTTATGACTTGTTTCTGCTAATATGATTTCTTCTAAATACATCATGCTGTTATGAAATCGTCGAATTTGTCATTTTTAATTATGGGTAATATTCCATCGTGTTTATATACCACATTTTTTTCATCCAGTCATCTGTTTTGGGGCATTTAGGTTGTTTCCATGACCTTGCAATTATAAATTGCGCTGCAGTAAATATCCAAGCACAGGTGTCCCTTTGTACCCACATTGAGGTCTCTTTTGGGTCAATTCCCAAAAGAGCAATTGCTGGGTCAAATGATAGTTCCATTTTCATTAGCTTGAGGGTTCTCCACACCCCTTTCCATAGTGATTGAACTAGTTTACATTCTCACCAGCAGTGTAGTAGTTTTCCTTTCTCTCCACATCCTCACCAGCAATTCTTATTGCCCATTCTTTGGATGTGGGCTATTCTTACTGGTGTAAGGTGGTATCTCATTGTTGTTTTGATTTGCATTTCTCTTATTACTAGCGAAGTTGAGCAGCTTTTCATGTGCCTGTTGGCCATTTGTATTTCCTCTTTGGAGAAGTGTCTTTTTAGTTCTTCTCCCATTTTTTGATTGGGCTTTTTGTTTTGCTTTTGTTTAGTTGTGTGAGTTGATGCTTTCTGGAAACATCTACAGATGGCAAAAAAAATGAAGGAAAACATAAACAGATGGGACTACATCAAACTAAAAAGCTTCTGTACAGCAAAAGAGACAACAGAAAAAAACTAAAAGATGCCCAACCGAATGGGAAAAAATCTTTGTCCTCCACATGAGTGACAAGGGTTTAATAACGAAGATCCACAAGGAACTCACACATCCCAGATCTTATCTCTTGTGGTTAAGAGCATGTCTGTCTAGGTTCTCTCCAGATGATGACTGCATCCAAGGCTTTGATTTATCCCTCTTATCTCTTGGAGGTCTGCAGCAGTTATGTCTGAATTACAAATACCTGGAGCTGATCTGAAATAATTGGGTAAGCCCAGAGGGGGACAACGCCCTTTACCTGTGCCCTGGCTGCCACCCTTTCTGTGCTTTAGACCACATGGGGCTGGGGCTGGGCTGACTAGGGCCTAGGCTATGCCAGGGTGCCTGTCTACCTACCTCAGTTCGCCACAATAACTTCATTCATTTGTTGAAGTGTGCATAAGCTGGTTGCATGATTTGGCAATTGTGGACAATGACGGTATGTAGATAAGTGTAGATAAAACTTGACATATTAGCATTTTCATTTTGTTTTTATAAATACCTGTCAGAGGTTATTACAGGATCATACAGAACTTCCATTTTTATTTTCTTAGGAGAGCTCCATATTGTTTCACACAGGAGCTGCACCAACTTATAGTGCTTAAGATCTCCTTTTTTCACAGTAACCTCTTCAATATCTGCTGATTCCATTATTTTTACATGGACAATTCTTACAGGGGTTAGGTGGTATCTCAATGTAGTTTTGATTTGCATTTTCCTTATAATTGATGTTGAACAATTTTTCATGACTGTAGGCTATATGCATATCATTTTCAGTAAAGTGTCTATTTAGGTTCTTTGCCCATTTTTAAATTGCATTGTTGTTAGATTTTATAAAACTTTGTAAATTTGGAGATTAACCTGTTGTAATATATAAAATATGCAAATATTTTCCCCACTGAGTAAGTTGTCATTTTGTTTTTGTAATGTTTAAAACTTTTTAGTGTGAAATACTATGACTTGTTTATTTTTCATTTGTGTTTACTTTACCATTAGGGTTGAGATCCCCAAATAAATTTTTGTTGTAGGTGTCCTATATTGTGTCCTTTTTATTTTCTTTAAAGTACTTTATGGTTTTAGCTTTGATAGCAAATTATTTTATCCATTTTGAATTATTTTTTAAATACAGAGTTAATTATGTTTTTTTGTTTTTTTTTTTTTTTGTTTTTTGTTAGGTGGCTATCTTTGTTTCCCAGCATCACATATTGGAAGACTAACCTTTCTCAATTGTATGACCATAGTTCCTTTGTCAAAGATTAACTGTCCATACTTCTGTGGGTTTATATCTGGGTTAGCTATACTATTACATTGCATTTATTTTTTGCACCAGTTCTATACTGTTTTAATTATGTCACTGTGCAATATATTTTGAAATCAGGAAATACCATTTTTTTTTCTTTCCAGATTGCTTTAGCTTTTTGGGGCCTTTTGTTGTTCCATATAAATTTTATAACTGTTCATTCTATTTCCTTGAAAAACATCACTGGTACATTGAATGAGTCTACATTAAATCTCCATTGAATCTAAAAATTGTTTTAGATAATATGTCCATTTTAATACTTAAAAAATTTTTGCAGTACATGAGCATGAGCTATCATTCCATTTCTCTGTGTCTTCTTTTATTTCCTTTAACAGAGTGTTAGTTTTCAGTATATGGTCTACCACCATCATTCAGTTTACACCCCAGTATTAAATTTAATTTTTTTGGTTTGATTGTAAATGGGATTGTGTTCTTCATTTCCCTCTCTTATACAATGTTTGTATATAGAAATGCAAGTGATTTTTGCATATTGATTTTGTCTCCTGCTACTTAACTCTATTCATTTGCTCTTTCTGGTAGTTTTCTGGGAGTGTTGTTTGGATTGTATAAATCTGTTAACATATCATCAAATAGTGACATTTTCACTTCTTTTCCTATTTAGATCCCTTTTATATCTATTTTGTCCTAATTACTTTAGCTAGGGTTTTAATACTATGCTGAATAGCAATGCTGTCTAGTGCATCATGTTTTGTTCTTAATCTAAGTGGGAATGCTTTCAGCTTTTCATCATTGAGTATGTTGTCTGCTGTGGGATTGTCATATATGACATTTATGTTTAGTAAATTTCATTACATTCTATTTTAATGATTATTTTTTCATAAATGTATATTGAATCTTTTTGAATGCTCTTTTGACATCTATTGAGATGATCATGTGGTTTATACCTTCATTTTTGTTGATCTGACAAAATGACTTGCTTATGCAAGTCAAACAACAATCCTTGCATTTCTGGGGTGAAGCCTACTTGATCGTGGTGGATAATGCTCTTGATCTGTTGTCATATTCACTCTGCCAATATTTTGGAGGGTTTCAATTATACATATTTTGTTCTATAATTTTCTTTTTAGTACTGTTGTTGTATACTTGTGGGATCAAGGTATTGCTGTCTTCATAGAATATTTGGGGAATTTTCCAACCTCTTATTTTTTTGAAAAGCTTGATTAGGGTAGATATTAGATCTTTGGAGGCTTGGAAGAATTCACTTTAGAAGTCATCTAATCCTGGACTTTAGTTATTAGGAGATACTTTATTACTCTCTCAGTTTCAGTACTTGTGATTAAAATGTTTAAACTACTTCAACCTGACTCAATTTTGAGAAGTTGTATAACTCTGAAAATCTGTCCATTTTCCCCACATTGTTCAGTATGTTTGCATAGAGACTTTTGTCTTAAGTTCTTAATACTCTATAGCTGCAGCTTTTACTGCATTTTTGTGTCTTTTATTTTTTGAATCTATTCATTTGGGTTTCCTCTCTTTGTAGGCCTAGCTAATTTATCAATTTTGCATATATATATATCTTCAAAGACTGACTCTGCTTTCACCGTACTTAGACTGTCTTGTTTTCTATTTCATTTATCTCTGCTCATTTTTTGGTTATATCTTTTCTTTACCTGGGTTTTGGATACTTTTGATATTTTTTAGCTCCTTCAGTTGCAGAGTTAGATGTTTATTTGAGTTTGTTCTAGTTTTCTTTTTATATGTATTTCTATAAACCTCCCATGTGTTACTGCTTTTCAAACATACCATGGGGTATAGTAACTGGTCTCTCCATTTACGTTAGTCTCGAGATACCGTATCTCTTCCTTATTTCTTCTTTGACACAGGAGTTATTCAGAGGCATTTTGTTTCATTTATGCATATTTTGGTTTATTCCACCATTCTTTTTTTGATTAATTTATATAATATAATATAATATTATATAATATAATATTTATATAGTTTTAAGGCATTATGATCTTGAAGGTGCTTCCTAAATATTATCATTTTGTATATTTTCTGAGATTTGTGTTATGTCCTAGCATATATCTATTCTTGAAAATGCTCAACATGAACTAGAGAAGTAAGTATATTCACTGGGGGAAGGGGGGGTTGGAAAGATCTATAAACATTCAATAAATTGATCTCTTTTAGCCCTTCATCTGAGGCCTTTCTTTATTAACAAATTTTTGTCTGAATGATTTATCCTTTTATATCAGTGGTGTGTTGAAGTCTCCAAAAATAATGTATTTTTCAGTATATTGTTTTATATCTATTAATAAATGCTTTATGTTACCAGATGTTCCTATATTACATGCACAATAATTAATGTAATTAAATTTCCTGGTGAATTGTTCTCTTGATCTTTATATAGTGTCTATTTTTAGACAAATTATATAAAGTTCATTATTCCCTATTTTAGTTGAAAGTTTAGTTTATCTGATATGAAATTAGCAGTTCTGTTTTTCCTCTTTGAAATATTATTATGTATGCCCTTGTTCTAGCCTTTTATTGTTAGTTTGTTTATGTCTGAGTTCAAATGGGTATTTTGTATGTACAATATCTATGACTGACTTTCTTTCCACCTTCACTGCTAGTCTATGTCATTTATTGGTAAATTCAAACGATTCAAATTTAAGATGATTGTTAATATGAACACTTTATTATTAGTCATTTTGTTTTTGTTTTATTTTTCTATTGTTGCTTTTCCATTTTTTTTCTCTCTGCTCTTTCTGGGTACTTTTATTTAGTATTTTTACCAATATCTTTCTTTCATTGTCTGTGGGTCTCTATTATATATTTTTGGTTAATAATTACCATGGGAGTTTTAGTTACATTCCTGTCTATGTCTTTAATCCTTTATGAGCTGTTGTCTACTTTCCAAAATTTAAATATATAGGTTCTGTCGATTTCTTTCATCCCCTTAGTGTTTAGTTGTTGTCTCATAATATTCTTGTTTATGCTTTTTTAAAAATTGGTGTTGTCATTTTTCTCAGGAATTTATTTTTATTTTTCTTGTAAAATAGCTTTCAACATTTCCTGATGAATGTGTTTGTTGGTGGTAATCTCTGTATTGGAAAACCTTTGTGTCACCTTCATACTTAAATGATAATTTTGCAGGATAGCTCTTGTCTTTTATGATTGTGTATGTCTTTTTAAGCTATTCATTTCTTTGCTTGGACTTTTTTCTCTCTAATTTCTTATAGAATTAAAATTTTGGTTTTCTGTATGCTTCCTAGACATCCATATTTAATTCATTATTTAGGTTTGGGTAATTATCAGTTATTATTTCTTTGAATGCGGTTGTTGTTTCCATTTTTCTTCATTTTCTGGGATCCTAATTAAACCTAAGCTTTATTTTATAATAGAATATTATATTTCTTGTTGTGTTTCCTCACATTTTCTTGAGTCTACTTTTATAAATGGGTGATCTCTTCATTTTAGTCTTCTACTCTGACACTCTTCCTTCTGCCAGATATTTAAGTGCTTTCTAAATTTGAGTGCATTTCTTTCTATCTCTTTGTGATTTTTAAAAAAATATATTCAATCTCTTTGGTGATGAACTCTCTTTTTCCTGGATCTCCTTTCTAAGACCTTACACCCATGCATCTCCTTTGATTGACCTTCCAGTAGCTCATTTAACATTTGTTGTATTTTTACTTTGAGATCATTGTCTGATAGTTTCTCTATATCTGCAGCCTTTGTATTCATCTCAGGAATTCTACACTTTGCATTTTGTGTGTCCATCTTGTATTCAGATGTTCCTTGCTTCCTAGTCATATGTGTTGCCTTATTTGCTATTGTTTTCTGTGTTTATGTGGTTGGGGTGCTGGCTGTTTACTTTTTTTTTTTCCTTTTTCTTTTAGCTTAGTTTGGCATGAGGTGGGGCTATAGTACTCTAGCTCAGTTTGAATAGTGACAGTCTCCTCTACCTCTTTATTTTCATTCCACAGCAGCTGTGTTCAGTGCTCAAGCTGTTTTAACTTCCCATCAAACCTTCCTGCTGGTCCTCCATGAACTCATATTTGTTTAAAACCAACATTATTCTCCAATTCCTAAATATTTTAATGGCAAAAATCTTAAAATGTAACATAACATTTGCTTCTGAAAGTGAATCCAGTTTAAACAAAACTGATTTTTTTGGGGGGGAAAATTGCAGAGCTTAAAATTTCACACAAGTATTTATGAAAGAATAAAATGAAGTATCACTTAAATTCAACAAATCAGTTATGTTTTAAATTATATATATATGTATACACACACATCGTTGTCAGCCCCAGGGTTCTCCCACCACCCTGTCACCCATGTGCCATCACCTTAGTCCTTTGTAAGGCCATCACCTAAGTCCTTAGTCCCCCTCCCCCTACTCTTGATTTCCCCCCTCCCCCTACTCTTGCTCTATATTTAAGTTCTGCTGATAGTTAATTTTTAATTTTTCTTGTCTGTTTGTTTTCCCTGTCTCCCTCATATAAGAGAGACCATCCTATATTTCTCTTATTTCTTTCTGGCTTATTTCTGCTAGCATGATTCCTTCTAGCTAAACCCATGTTGCTGTGAATGACATAAGTTCGTTTTACATTGATTGATGAAATGAAGTCTAATTTTGCTCTTGATATTGGGTTCTCATTAAAAGCTATGGTTTCTAATTTGTATGATGACCATAGATAATAATTTAAGAAATTTAGTTAACAAATGAAAGATCAGCAAAGGACACTCTGACCTAACATAACACTGCAGTTTATTCATAAATTCCAACAACCTGAGATTCCTCTGAGAAAGATAATTGTGTTAGTATTGCTTTAAAACCACAATCTAGACAACTAAGGTAAAACATTTTTCTATTACCTAAAACATTGACTTCTTGCCATTTCTTACCATTCCCCAATGAAGCTGACCATATATGGGGAAGGTGTCTATGACTTTGGATTGATGCATTCAGTCTGTTTTATTTTAGATGATTATTAATGCCTGAGAATTTATTGTTATTTTGATTTTAGTTTTCTTTCTGGCTTTCAGTAGCTCCGTGTTCATTTTGTGTGTATGCAATATCCAATCATTGATTTAGACAAGAGAGTTTCTTTCAATATTTTTTGTACAGATGTCTGCTGTTGACAAATTCCTTCAGTTTATATTTGTCTGAAAAGATCTTTATTTTTCCCTTATCTCTAAAAAATGTCTTCTAGTATATAATATTTTTGACTGGTAATTAGAGTATTTTGAATGTGTCA
This sequence comes from Uropsilus gracilis, assembly GCA_004024945.1. Taxonomy (NCBI): domain Eukaryota; kingdom Metazoa; phylum Chordata; class Mammalia; order Eulipotyphla; family Talpidae; genus Uropsilus; species Uropsilus gracilis. The sequence continues at coordinate 19,306 of PVHY01018780.1, read as the reverse complement.
TTTCATTTCATCTTTGCCCTCTTTGCTCATTGTGTTTCTTTCAAGTAATCCAATATAAGATTTATCGGATTCCATATAGCATATTCATTTATCCCTTAGCCGCACCTTTGATATTCTTTCTCTGTCTTAAAGTTCTTGATAGTTTAATGATTAAGCATCTTGGTATAGTTTCACTGAATTTACACAACTAGCTGTTCTTTTAGTTTCACAAATGTTCATTTTTGTGTGCCATTGATCTATTGCTTACTGGAGTGGGGAGTTAATGTTTACATCTTGCATATGTATTTTCTCTAATGTTTTTTCTCAACCATGATGGCAATTAATTGTCTGATATATTTAGGTGCACCTTAATTTGGTGCATATATCTTAATGAGTGCTATGTTTTGTTGTTGTATTCACCCCTTCAGCACTATGTACTGACCATCTGTGTCTCTTTTCACCTTTTTCAATTTGAAGTCTATTTTTTTCAGATAAAGTTATGACTGCACTTGCCTTTTTTGGAGTTCATTTGCTTGCAGGATTGTTTCCAACCCTTTATTTTCAATCTATGTTTCTCTTTAACAGTTAGGTGTGCTTCTTGGAGAGAAAAAAAAAGTTGCATTCTCTTTTAATTTCATTCTGTTATTCTGTGTCTTTTTATTGGCGAGCTCATTCCATTAATATTTAGGGTGATTATTGATATGTGGAAGTTTGTACTTGTCATTTCTTTCATCTTTTTTGTTGTTCTCTTCATTTCCTTGTTACATTCTCTTTGTTCATTCCTCTTTTGGTTTAGATTTTATTTTTCCTTAAAGGGAGGGATTTATAGAAGTGAATTTCTGAAAATTTTTTTTTGTTTGAGGAAGTGCATATTATTTCCTCATAGAAGACTGAGAGATTTTCAGGATAAAGTATCCTTGGCTGGAATTCCTTTTCTTGGAAATTGTTAAATATGTTGTTGGATTCTCTTCTTGCCTGAAGTTTGTATTCTGAGAAGAATGATGTGAATCTAGTAGGTTTTCCTTTATAAGTTATCTGTTTCTTGCCTCTTGCCAGTTTCATTATGTTCTCTTTGTCTTTAAATTTTTAAAATTTTATTATTATGTGTCTTGCAGTAGTTTTGTGTTTTTCTTGTTTCCTGTGTCTCTATTTTCACTCTTTTTTCACAAAATTTTTTAGGCAATATATATTTTTATTGAATAAGTTTTGTTTACATTTGCCTTTTGGCTGTTCCCCCCTCCCCCATCCCATCCCCCTGGTCTCTCCATCTCTTTTTTCACGCCGATTTATTGTTTAATTTTTAGTCCTTTAGGTTCTTCCTTTTCTTTCCTGTAGCAATGTCCTTTTGTCCAGTGTGGACGCAGTTTCCTGGGACACAGTGGCTTATGCTTAGTTTTCCAAGTGTCTTTTTGCTGTTGGCCACAAATTCATGTTTGTGTTCTTTTAGTGCCTCCTTCTTCTTTCTGGTCAGCTGCTCTGACCCATCTTCTTTCATATTTTGCTCCTTCCTTGTTTTGTAGTTCTGGCTGCTGGCATTGGGAGCATTTCTCCTGGCCAGTTTGTGCACTGATTTTTTTGATCAAGATAGGTCCTGGTAGATGGTTGGTCCAGTTCATCATGGGATGACTGTCCGTCTCTGTGGCTTTCCTCACCCCCTGAAGTGGGAGGGACCTTTGCTCATGCTGAAGGCATCTCTGAATGGGAAATTCCATTCCCATCATTGTAGATCACAGTGGTTGTATTTTTGAGGTAGTTTGTCTCTATAATCAGTCTTATAGTCAATCTGACATGTTCATTGTTCTGGAATACTTCTTGGTTTTTCACCTCTGTATTCATGTGCAACTACCGTTGAATCGCTGATTTAGTTGCTTCTGGTGAGGGTTGACTGGATTTGGAGAAGACCAGAGGGAATGACCCCTGCCACCCACTACCCTCTGACAATCCCCCCATGCCAGCCTGCATGTTCGGCAGGGGGATAGGACTCAGTGCCTGGCAGCATGGCTGAACCAAGTGTGTGTGTGGGGCTACCCCCTCCCCCAGTCACCTCGTGGTACAATGACCAGAGGGCACTCCCAGCTGCTCCCTGCCACCATGGCAGGTGGCAGGACCCCCTTACCTTGCATTCCCCGAATCCAGAAAGGAGCGCAGCAGGCTGGGTGACTGAGACCTCAGTGCCCGGCAGCATGGCTCTTTTGTTTCACATTTGGGAAATTAACTTCAATTATTTCTTGAGTAGTTTCTCAGTTCTTTTGCCTTCCTTCTCTCCTTCTAGTATTCCCAAGATTCTATTGTTTCCTTTTCTCATGGTGTCAAATAGTTCTTGGACTACTTATTTCAGTCTTTTTCCTTTGCACTTCTATCTCATTTCTTTTTGGATTCTTTATACCTCTGAGTCTTTGATAGTAGTGATATGTTCTTCCATTTCTTTTGTTTTTTTCTTCATGAATTTTTAAAAATTCCTCCTTTTTAAAGTTTTATTTTCATTCTTTAGTGTGCTGATTGTATACTGAACATCATTTTTTTCCATCTCTGCCTTTCCTAGTAGACCAGTCTCTGCTTGCATCTTTCTCTGCTTTTCTCTTAAATCTTTCAGTGTTTTCCTTATGTTGTCTCTGGATTATTTTTCAGTCAGAATGAAATATTTGTCCATGTCCATGTTGTTAGTTTCAGTTAGTTTTATGTAGTGTATTACTCTCTAGAACATTTGTTTGATGATTTGTAATTTCCTTCCTTCCCATATAGTTTGCCTTTGTGTTCTTTCTGCCTGTGATATCATGGTACCACTGTTGCTGGTGGGCATGATTTCTTGCCTCTCTGGCTGAGTCTTGGATCTATCTGTCTAGTGGAAGGGCTGCTGTGATTGGTGTGCAGAGGTAGCATTGTGGTCCCTGCTGCCCTCTCCTCAGCTTCTGTCAATTGATACCTTGATAGCAAGCAGTGCTTATGGTCACTCTTAACCAGTGTAAGCACAGGCAAGGACATCTCACCTGTTAACCACAGCAGTGGTGGAGTTGAATCTCAATCCCATGTCCCTCAGCAACCAAAGTGTTCTAAGTAGTAGTCAGTTGATGTTGGGGTCAGAGGCAATGATACTACTGCAGATGATGATGTCTGGTTTCAGCTAGCTGTGGGTGCCTCCTCCATGGTGTGCTATAGCTAATATGGCAACTAACTTCAGAGGAGCTATAAGCAGCTGCAGTGGTGCTGCATGGTTTCAATCTCCTGAATCCTCCCCTCCCCCCAGGAGCCAAGGTGTCCCAGTTGGAATCAGTTGGTGTTGTGGTCAAAGTTGATGGTGCTGTTGATGATAATGGTAGCTGTGGTTTCAGCTGACTGTGGGTGCATCCTCTGTGCAGTGCTAATTGCTGACGTGGCTGCTGATTTCAGAGGAGCTGCTGCTGTCTGAACCAGATGATGCCTTTGAACCTTCATTTTCTGGTTTTGGTCTTCCTAGAGGTACTCTGCTGAGCAATTGTTAGAGTCTGAATGGTTCTTGGATTTTATACCATTTTTTTCCTTTTATTAAGCTGTATTTTTTTCCAGGAAAATGATGTATTTCCATCTCCCTGTTCCATCATGCTTTGGGTGTCTCTCCCATATGCATTTTAAACTTGAGAAACATGGCTCCAAAATATCTTTTCTCTTGAGATCCTCTTTAAAAACCTCATTACTTGAGATCCACTCAAGTAAAAAACCTCAACACTAAAATAGATTAGAAAATAATATGCACAATTTGATCTCAATTTTTCAACAAATACACAAACATATTCAATTGTATATATGAAATAATCGTATGAAAGCTCTATTAAAGCAAATGCCCCAAACATGAATAAAAATATTTCTAGAAGATGAAAGACTATTCTTACTTAAAATTCACATATTGAAATCCTAGCTCATTGTTATGGTATTTGGTAATGCACTTTTTATATTTAGATGGGATCCCCATGAAAGAATCAATGTCTTTATACACTGAGAAAGAAGTATATATACACAATGGAATATTGCTCATCAATTAAAAATGGCAAATTTGATGAATTTGAGATAAGATGGATGAACCTAGAAGAAATCATATTAGCAGAAATGTGTCAGAAAGAAAAAGACAAAAACCAAATGATTTCACTAATATATGGGCTATAGGAGAAACAAACAAAAGGCCAGGATGAAAAGTCAAAACAAGCTAATAACCAAACTAAAGTACACAACTGGGGTTGGGGGAATGAGTGGGAGGGATCAGGGAGGGGAGGCAGTGTGTGGATCCCAGGGAATACAAAGGGAAGCATATATAAATATATATATATATATATAATTCTTTTAAAATATAAGAAAGAAAGAAAGAAAGAAGGAAGGAAAGAAAGAAAGAAAGAAAGGAAGGAAGGAAGGAAGGAAGGAAGGAAGGAAAGAAAGAAAGAAAGAAAGAAAGAAAGAAAGAAAGAAAGAAAGAAAGAAAGAAAGAAAGAAAGAAAGAAAGAAAGAAAGAAAGACCGGCTCTGTCTCCATTGTTTGAAAATAATGAGAAAGCAGCTGACTCAACGTGAGGGAAAAGAATCTGAATCTCCCCAAATCTTAATTTTGAAATTACCAGTCTCTTCAACTATGAGAAATAAATATGTATTGTGTAAATAACCAGTCCATGGTGATTTATATTATTGAAGATTGATCTGGCTAGTAGTGGGGTTAGAGAAAGTTTTTACTTTAATTAATTCTCAATATTTTTAAAATGTTATAAATTAAACATAATTAATTTTATAATTAATAATGATTTTCCTTTTAAAACATTTCTTTTTTTTTTTGGTTTATACCTATGAATCTTTTTTTTAAATTCATTTTATTGATTTGTCACAATTATGCATTAATTGATCCCTCCTCCTCCCTTCATGTCCCCCCTCTGTATCCCCCCTTCAGTCATTCCTTCTCCCATTTTTCTGCAAATTGTTGGTTGGTTAAATTGATGTTCAGTTGTTGATTGTTTGGCCTGTTGTTCTCTTCCAATATCTGGTAAATGTGTGTGTGTGTGTGTGTGTGTGTGTGTGTGTGTTTTACCCCAGGGCTTTCCCACTTCACTAACATTTGTTAACTATCCTGATCATTTGTACTCTTCACCTCCCCCGCCTTCTTGCCCCTCCTCCTCTCTCGCTCCATGGTTCAGTCCCATTGGTTGTTTTCATTTTTTCTTATTTGTTTGTTTGTTTGTTTGTTTTTCCCTATGTCTATCATATAAGTGAGACTATCCTGTACTTCTCTTTTTCTTTTTGACTTATTTCTGCTAATATGAGTCTTTCTAGTTCCGTCCAGGTTGCTGCAAATGACATGTGTTTGTCCTCCTTGATGGATGCATAGTATTCCATCGTGTATATGTACCACATTTTTTTTAGCCAATCATCTGTTTGGGGGCATTTGGTTTGTTTCCAATTCTTTGCAACTCTAAACAGGGCTGCAATGAACATGTGTGTACATGTGTCCTTTTGAATTAATGTCTTCTATGAATCTTACTGCAGAAAATTTTGTAGCTATAGTCTATCATCAAGAACCTGACCTTCATCTCCAGCTTATAGGAATTGATTCTTCCAGACACAACTTTTATATGCATGTAGGCCACATTTAAAAGTTGATCAGAAAATAACTTAATACAGAGACTTGGACTTTTCATTGGAGAGCAGCAGCAACATTTGTATGTGATAGAAAAAAACAGTTTAAGATACAAAATAACTTAGTTTCAAATTCTATCCTTTATCTCTGTTGACTTAAATAATAACCCCCTATTTCAGTCTCTCCCTTTTTACACTGTAAAGTTAGCTGAAGAATGGTTTCGATTCAATAATTTCTAAAGTTTTTTGGAAATATCCAGTTTCAGAGTGTAGATTCAAGGAATTTGTGGGACCAGGAGAGAGTTTATAAACAATATATGCTAAGTTGGAAAGAGGTAGAAACAACAAACTATTTAATATAGCAAGAATAGTATAAAATGAATGCCCTATGGGGGCATTGAGCTGTTTATTATAAAATTCTCTAAACTCTGGTATGCTAGAAACATTTAATAACTTACACAGGTAATTAACATTCCAAGCAATTATAGGAAATAATATTTTAACTGGGGACCAAAGGAGCAAGAAAATGACTGAAGAATCTAAGATATCTAAGGTACAAATTTTATAAATGGTCTTATTGTCTTGTTTGTGTTATTTCTTATTGATATAACATTTTAAAAACACTGCATATGATTTAGAGATATAAGTTCTCAAATCCATAGATTTATGTTACACAATAAAATATTCATAATCTGCCAGCATAACCCACTGGAACTGTTCTCCCCTTGTTTCCTCACAGACCTACTCCCCCTCCCGTAACTTTATTTCTTTATGTATTTACCTTATATTGTTTGCCCTTATATATCTACATATATAATGCACCATTGTCTACTCCGTGCTCTCTCATCACCTTACCACCCATGCACTTTCTTAGTCTTTTGTGCCCTCCCCCACTCCAGTTCTCTCCCTCCTCTCCCTCACTTATTCTATGTTTTAGTTCTGTTGTCAGTTTTCAATTTTTCTTAAGCATCTGCTTGTTTGTTTTCTTACATCCCTCAAATAAGTGAGATTACCCCATAGTTCTCTTTTTTCTTCTGGCTTTTTCCTGCTAACATGATTCCTTCTAGCTCCAACTATGTTGCTGCAAATGATAAAAGTTTGTCTTCTTTGATTGATGCATAATAGTACATTTTGTACATATACCACATCTTTTTCAGTCATTCATCTGTTTTTGGGTATTTGGGTTGTTTTGCTATCTTGGCTATTGTTAATAGTGCTGCAATAAACATACGAGTTCAGATGTCCTTATGGATGAGTGTTTTTGTCTTCTTTGGGTAGATTCCCAGTACTGGGATTGCTGAATTGCTGGGTTGAATGGTAGTTCCATTTCAGTTGTTTGAGGGTCCTTCACACAGCCTTCCATAGTGGCTGGACCAGTTTGCACTCTCACCAGCAATAAGAATGTTCACTTTTCTCCACAACTGCACCAACAATTGTTGCTTCCTGTTATATATATGCCATTCTTACTGGTGTAAGATGGTATCTCAGTGTGGTTTTGATTTGTATTTTCCTGATTATTAGTGAGGTGCAGCATTCTTTCATATGCCTATTTGACATCTATATTTCCTCTTGGAGAAATGTCTTTTTAGTTCTCTCCATTTTTTAGACTGGGCTTTTGCTCTGTTTTGTAAAGTTGTGTGAGTTTTTTTTTTTTAAGTTGTGTGAGTTCTTTGTGTATCTTGCTATCAGAACCTTATCACTTGTATTCTTGTATGGAGAGTAAATTTTTTTCTCCCATCAGTTGTTTTTTTTTGTTTGTTTGTTTATTGTCTCTTTTGGTATAGAGAAGCTTTTTAGTTTGATGTAATCCCAGATGTCTATGTTTTCCTTCATTTTTTTGTCAGCTGTCTCTGTGTCCTTAAATGAATTTCTGAAGTGTAATTCATGGATGGTTTTACCCATGTTTTCCCGTATGTATTTTATGGCATCAGGTCTCATATCAAAGACTTTTATTCATTATTGAGTTGGTTTTTGTAAAAGATGTGAGGGTGTTATATTGGTTTATTTTTTTGAATATCATGGTCCAGTTTTCCAAGCACCATTTAATGAAGAGGTTGTCCTGTTCTAGAGTATCTTTTTTGCCCTTTTATCAAATACTAGTTGACTATATTTGTGTGATTTTATTTCTGGGCACTCAAGTCTAATCCATTGGTCTAATTGTCTGTTTTTGTACCAATGCCATGCTATTTTGACTATTATGACTTTGTAATATAGTTTGAAGCTGGGATTGTAATTCTTCCATTCTCTCCTATGTTGGTCAAGAGGGTAGAGGCAATTTGGGGTCTTTCATTGTATGAATTTCAGCAATTTTGTTCTATCTCTTTAAAAAATGTCATGAGGATTTTTATTGGAATTACATTGAATCTGTAGATTGCTTTTAGTAGAATGGCCATTTTGATAATATTTATATTTCCAATGCATAAGCAGGGAATGTCTTTTCATTTTTTAGTGTCTTCTATTTCTTTTAAGATCTTTTATAGAGTTTTTTTGTATAGATATTTCACATCTTTTGTTAGATGTATTCCCAAGTATTTAATTTTCTCTGTTGAGATAGTAATTGGAGTGATTTTTAAATTTCTTTTTCTTCTGGAAGATTATTTGCATATATTAATGCTATAATTTTTGTGTTGATTTTGTGCCCAACTACCTTACTGAATTGATTTATTATTTCTGTTAGAATTTATGTGAATTTTTTTTGGTTCTCTATATAGAGTTGCATGTCATCTGCATATAATGAGAGCTTTATGTCTTCTTTCCCTATTTGAATTACTTTTATGTCTTTCTCTTGTCTTATTGCCCTAGCTAGGACTTTCAGTTCTAAGTTGGAAAGTTGTCATGAGAGTGGGCATCCTTGCCTGGTTCCAGATCTCAACTGAAATAATTTCAGTTTTTCCCCTGTTGAGGATGATATTCGCTGTGGGTTTATCATGTATAAATTTTATTATCTTGAGATATGTTTCCTTTATTCCATTTTTTCTAGGTCTTTCATCATGAATGGATGCTGTATTTTGTCAAATGCTTTTTCTGCATCTATTTTTTTTGAGGTTTGTTTCTTAATTTGCATTTTTATTTATTTATTTTTAAAAATTATTTATTTATTTATGTATTTCACATCATTTTAATCTCCAAGGGTCACCCACCACCTCCCCTCCCTGATCACTCCAACTGGACCCAACCCTCCCATTGTGTACTTTCATTTAGTTGTCCATATATTAGTGAAACCATTTGGTTTCTGTCTTTTTCTTTCTGAGTCATTTCTGCTAGTGTGATTTCTCCTAGGTATATCCATGTTTCGATAAATTCATCAAATTGTCATTTTTAATTGATGAGTAATATTCCATTATGTATATAAACCACATCTTTTTCATCCAATCATCTGTTTTCGAACATTTCGGTTGCTTCCAATTCCTTGCAAATAGTGCTGCAATAAACAAAATAAATAGTGCTGCAATAAACATTCGAGTACAGGTATTCTTTTGTACACATATTTAGGTCTCTTTTGGGGACATTCCCAGAAGAGCAATTGCTGCGTCAAATGATTGTTCCATGTTCATTAGTTTGAGGGTCCTCCATACTGCTTTCCATAGTGGCTGGACCAGTTTACATTCCACCAACAGAGTAAGAGTGTTCCTTTCTCTCCACGTCCATGCCAGCAGTTGTTGTTACCTGTTGTTGTTGTTTTTGTTTTTTTTGGATGTGGGGCATTCTTACTGGTGTTAAGATGGTATCTCATTGTGGTTTTGATTTGCATTTCCCTGATTGCCAATGATGTTGAGCAATTTTTCATGTGCGTGTATTTCCTCTTTCGAGAAGTGTCTTTTTAGTTCTCCCCATTTTTTGGATTGGGCTTCTTATTTTGTTTTTGTTTAGTTGTGTAATTCCTTATGGATCTGCATTATTAAACCCTTATCACTCTTGTGGAGGGCAAAATTTTTTTCCCATTTGGTTGGGCTTCTTTTAGTTTTCTCTGTTGTCTCTTTTGCTATACAAGCTTTTTAGTTTGATGTAGTCCTATCTGTTTATATATTCCTTCAGTTTTTTGCCATCTGCAGATGTTTCCAAAAATGGATTTCTGAAATGTACTTCATAGAGGGTTTTACCTAGGTTTTCCTCTATGTATGTTATGGTTTCAGATCTGACATTTAAGTCATTTATCCATTAGAGTTGGTTTTTGTACATGGTGTGAGGATGTTGTCTTGGTCCATTTTTTTGCAGATCATAGTCCTATTTTCCCAACATAATTTATTGAAGAGGCTATCTTTTTTTCAATGTAAGTTTTTCCCTTCTTTGTCAAAGACTAGTTGACTATACATGTGTGGTTTTATTTTCAGACTCTCAATATTGTTCCATGGGTCTTATTGTCGGTTGTTGTACTGGTAACATGCTGTTTTAATTATTATGGTGTTGTAGTATAACTTGAAGTCTGGAATAGTTAGGCCTCCATTCTCTCGTTTTTTGGCAAGGAGTTTTTTGATAATTGAGGTCTTTTGTTATACCATATGAATTTCTGTGATTTTTTGTTCTATCTATTTAAAGAATATTATTCACATTTTTATAGGGATTGCATTGAATCTGTAGATTGTTTTTGGTAGGATGGCCATTTTTATAATATTAATTCTTCCTATCCATGAACAAGGAATGTCTTTCCATTTCGGTATGTCTTCTTCTATGTCCTTTAGTGGCATTTTAAAGTTTTCTTTGTATAGTTCTTTCATGTGTTTTGTTAGGTTTATTCCCAGGTATTTAATTGTTTTTGGTGTGATGATAAGTGGGATGGCTTTTTGTGTATAGGAAGACTACTGAATTCTGTGTGTTAATTTTGTAACCAACTACCTTACTGAACTGGTTTATTTTTCAAGAAGCTTTTCTGTAGATTTTTTTTTGGTTCTCTACATAAAGAATCGTATCATCTGCATATATTGATAGCATCAGTTCCACTTTTCTTATTTGTATCCCTTTTATATCTTTCTTTTGCCTTATTGCCCTGGCTAGAACTTCCAAAACAATGTTAAAAGAGTAATGGAGAGAGTGGGCATTCTTGCCTGCTTCCGGATCTTAATTGGAATGTTTTAGTTTCCCCCCATTTAAGATGATGTTTGCTGTAGGTTTGTCATAGACAGCTTTTACTATGTTTAGGTATGTTCCTTGGATCCCAAATTTTTCAAGGGCTTTTATCATAAATGGGTGTTGGACTTTGTTGAATGCTTTCTCTGTATCAATTGATACAATCATGTGATTTTTATTTTTCTTCCTGTTGATGTGATGGATTATGTTAATTGATTTCTGGATGCTGAACCATCCTTGTGCCCCTGGGATAAATCCCACCTGGTTGTGGTGAATGATGCTTTTTATGCCTCATTGAATTTGATTTGCTAGGATGTTGTTTAAAATTTTTGCATCCGTGTACATAGGGAAATTGGTGTATAGTTTTCTTTTGTGGTGCTGTCCTTATTTGGTTTTAGTATGAGAGTGATGATGTTTGCTTCATAGAATGTGTTTGGGAGCTTTCCTTCTTTTTTGATTTTTTGGAAGAATTTTAGTAGTACAGATGTTAGTTCCTCTTTGAATATTTTTATCTTTGTTTATCTGTTTGTGTTTGCCTTATGGCCTGGTATTTGGTTGATTTTGGAGAATGGCCTTGTGTGTGAAAAGAAAGTGTATTCTTTACCTTGGAGGTGCAGTGTTCTACAGATAGCTATTAGGTTCATTTGAACTAAGTCTTCCTTTAAAGCTTTTGTGTCCTTGTGTAGTTTCAGTTCCCTTGATCTGTCCTTTGGTGAGTGTGGAGTGATAAAGTCTCCTACTAGGTATATAATTTCATCAATATTTGCTTTCAGTTCTGGTAGTCGTCATGAAATTTGGTGCTCCCTCATTTGACGAATATATGTTTATAATTGCAATGTCTTACTGATTAATTAATCCGTATATCATTAGATAGTGAACTTCCTTCTCCTTTGTCAATTTTTAAATTTGAAATCTGCTTCATCTGTTATAAGAATGGCTAACCCTGACTTCTTTTTGGATCCATTTGCTTGAATGATTGTTTTCTAGCCTTTTATTTTCAGTCTGTGCTTATCTTTCAGTTCAAGTGTTTTCCCTGGAGGCAGTAGAATGTTGATTTCTGTTTTTAGATCCAGTCTGCTACTCTGTGTCTTTTGATTGAGTTTAGACCATTAACATGTTGATAGTTGAGATTCTGAGGTTGATTTTTTGATGGTCCTTTTGAGTTTCCTTTTTGCTTCTTTGATGTTGTTCCTGCTTATTCTTGTGTTGGTTTTGATCTTTGGGCTTCTTATACAATTTCCTTGAGTGGTGGCTTAGTGGTAGCAAATTTCATGAGACTTTGCTTGACTAAGAAGATTTTTATTCATTCTTCATACAGGAAGGATAACTTTGCAGGGCATTGGCTGGCTTTTTTTTTTTGTCTTGGAGTTTTTTTGAAGATGTGGGTCCATCCTTTCCTTGTTTGAAGTGTATCTTCAGAGAAATCTAAGGTCAGTCTAATAGGTTTTCCTTTGTACGTTATCTGTTTCTTTTCTTTGGGCAGTTTAGTAATTCTTTTCTTGTCTTGGACTCTTGGAAGTTTTACAGTATGTCTTGCTGTATTTTTTTAATGTAGTTTGGTGTTCTTTTGGTTTCCTGTATATCTATCTTCATTTCTTTTTCAGATTTAGGCAAGTGTCCATTATTTCTGTAGTCTTTCAGTTCCCATGTGCCTCTCTTCTCCCTCTGGTATTTCAATTACTCTTAAATTTCCTTTCTTTAAGGAATTGGACAAATCAATGAGTATTTTTCATTCTTGGAAACTTAGTTCTTTTTCATCTAGTGTGCTTTCATATCTTTTCCCAGCATTTTTTGAGCTCCTCTGTTATTTCCTTTATATCCTGGGTCACTTTCTGTTTCTTCTTTAGATAGTCAATCTCATTCTTCAGTTCATCAATTATGTTACTCTTATTCATTTTTTGTTAATTTTTTTTCCTTTTTTAAAAACTCATTCAGTGTTTTGTTGATATTATTTTCTTTTTCTTTGCATTTTTCTAACTCTTCCCTTAGCACTTTTCATATTTGTATCATGCAGAGTTTCAGTTCATTGTCTGAGAGATGAGGCATTTCTTCAATGTCATATTTGTTGGTTTCTAGGGGTTGTCTTTCCTTTAGTGATGTATTAGTTTCCATGGTGCTTGCATGGGTATTTGCCTTTCCTGTTTCCTGTGTTTTGCTTTCAGGCTTCCTGTAGGTATTGAGCAACTGTGTTAGTATTGACTGGCATGTTAGAGTCTTTTAAAAATTTGAAGTTAATTCTGCCTTTGTGTCTATGCTGCAGGGATGAATAATTTTGTTGTTTCTGTTGACTGTTTTGGATAGGCAGTTCCTTTTCACTCAGAAAGAGTGATGAGTAGGTGCAAATTCTATTGTACATTTAGTTTTCTTTTCTTGTTATTTTTTTCCCTGTAGACTAGTGGGTCTAATCTGCTTTCCTTGTGTTCCCCTAAGAGGGGTTTGATTAGCAGTAGCTTTAGCACTTGTCCTGTGATTCTTTTTGGCAGGAAGGTATTAGTGTCTTTATTTAGTCAGTGTCCTTTGTTAGTTTGTCTGCACCTGGGCTGCCACATGACCCTGGCACTTCTGGCCTGTGTAGGGGTTGCTGGGCTGCTCAACAGGCTTCCCTGCCCATAGGATTAATGGCTTGAGACTGGACTCTCTATTGCTCTGTTAGCTGTCTAAGCAGCCTGCATTCCTGAGTTCTTATACTGGAAGTCACTACTGAGTCCTTACTTCAGAGGTGGCTGATCACAGTCTTTCCTTTAACTGAGGTCAGGTTGCCCAGGCAACAGGAGCTGGGTGCTGTGGAAACCCCCAATTTGGCCTCTTCTGGGTTCTGCCTGTCTGTCTGCAAACCCTGACTCCAGGTAAGCATGCTGGAAGCCACTAGCTACTGAGTCCTTCCTTCAGAGCCTGGCAGATCAGTCTTTTCTTATGGAGAACCAAAGGCCCTGCCCTTAACTGAGTTCAGTTTGCCCAGGTGATGGGAGCTGGGTCAGAGCTGGGGGCTGAGGGAGCCTCCAAGTTGGCTTCTTCTGTACTCTGCCTGTCTGTCTGTAAACCCTGGCTCCAGCTAAGTACACGCTGTAGTAGATTTATTTCTATGGTCAGATTTCTAGCATTTCTTTTGGTTTAGTTATGACAGTTTCTTTTTTGTTGAAAAATTAAAAATGCTGAGTCAGTTTTTATTGAAACATGTTTCATGTATCATAATATTCACCTTTTACCATGTACAATTTTTATCAATATATTCACAATACTGCAGAAATATCACTAATTCCAGAATATTGAGTTAACTGCAAAAGGGAAATGAATATTCATGTCTAATCATACCCTATTTTGTCACAAAATTTCCACCCACTGGCAACCACTAATTTACTTTCTTTAACAATCTACTTTCTTTAAAATGGACTGGCCCTTTCTGGATATTTCATATAAATGGTATCATACAACTTGTGTTAATTTTTTGGTGTAGTTTAAATTTTATTTATTTATTATGTGTTTATTTTTTAAAGAAAAAGTGTAAGTATTCTTAGTTTTTAAATTTTATTTTATAATTTCTTATTTTATTTTATGTCATTATCTACCCCAGGTTTCCCCCACCCCCTTATCACCCTTGAACCATCATCTTAACCTTTTCTGACCTTCCCACCCCCAACTTTAATCCCACACCCCTTTCATGTTTTATACTTCAATTCTACTGAAAGTTAGTTTTAACTTTTTCTCATCCATTTGTTTGTTTGTTTTCCCTTTTTCACTCATATAAATGAGACCATCCAGTATTTCTCTTTTTCTTTCTAGCTTATTTCTACTACCATTATTCCTTCCAACTCCATCCATGTTGGTGAGAATGACATGAGGTTTTCTTTTTTGAGTGATGTATAATATTCCATCGTGTACATGTCCAACCATTTTCTGTACCATTCATCTATTTTGGGGCATTTGAGTTGTTTCCATATCCTGAATATTGTAAATAATGCTGCTACAATAAACATCTAGGTACCAGTGTCTTTTTTGATTAGAGTTTTTGTAAACTTTGGATAGATTCCTAGAAGGGGATTGCTGGATCTAACAGTAATTTCATTTTCTGTAGTTTGAAAGTCCTCCACAGAGCTTTTCATAGTGACTGGACTGGTTTGCAGTACCACTAGCAGTGTAAAAGTGTCCATATCTCTCCATGTCCACACTAGCATTTATTGTTGCCCAGTTTTCTTTTTTATATGGGCCATTCTTACTGGTGTAAAATGGTCTCATTGTGGTTTTGACCTGATTTCCCTGGACATTAGTGATGATGAGCATTTTTTCATGTGCATATTGACCATTTGTATTTCTTCTTTGGAGAAATTTTCTTTTAGTTCTCCATATTTTTTGACTGAAGTTTTTTATTTGTTTTTGTTAAGTTGTGTGGGTTCTTTGTGGATCTTGGTTACCAAGCCCTTATTCCTTGTCTGTAGGGCAAAGATTTTTTTCCCCCTTTAGTTGTGCTTCTTTTTGTTTTGGTTTTTGTCTCTTTTTCTGTACTGTACAGAAGCTTTTTAATTTTATATAGTATCAGCTGCTTATGTTTTATTCCTTTTTTTGCATCCGTAGTTGTGTTTTGAATGAGGTTTCTGAGGTGTAAGTGTTGGAGTGCTTTGCCCATGTTTTTGTCTATGTATTTCATGGCTTCAAATCTTACATCCAAATCTTTTCTCTATTTTGAGTTGGTTTATGTACATAGTGTGAGAGCACACTCTAGGTTCATTGTTTTGCATGTAGCAGTCTGGTTTTGGTATTTAAGAAAGCTATTGGTTTTTGTGTGTTTTTTTTATTTGGCTACCTTACTGTGGATACCTTACTGATAGCTTTTCTGTGAAATTTTTGGGGTCCTTTATATAATGATATATAAAGGATACATATGATATGATATATATATAATGATATACAATGATATATATCATCTGCATATAATGATAGCTTTGTTTCTTCATTTTCTATTTATATTCCTTTTATATCTTTCTCTTGTCTTATTGCCCCAGCTTGGACCCTCAGTACTATGTTGAAAAGCAGTGGTGAGTGAGGGCATGCTTGCCTTGTTCTAGATCTTAATTAATATGATTTTAGTTTCTCGCCATTAAGAATGATTTTTGCTGAGGGTTTCTTGTAAATGGCTTTTAGTATTCTGAGGTATGTTCCTTTTATTTCAGTTTTTTCAAGGACTTTCATCATGAATTAATGTACTTTTCCTAATACTTTTTCTGTATCTATTTATATGATCATGTGGTTTTCAGTTTTCTCCTTGTTGATATGATGGATTATGTTGATTGTTTTTCAGATGCTGAACAATCCCTGTGCTCCTGGCATGACTCCCAATTGGATGTGAAGACTAATTGTTTTGATACTTTGTTGGATTCAATTTTCCTGAATTTTATTTAGAATTTTTGCATCTGTGTTCATTAGGGAGTTTGACCTATAGATTTCTTTCTCTGTGCTATCTTTATTTGGTTTGGTATTAGTGTAATGTTTGCTTCACAGAATGTATTTGGCAGTTTTCCTCCTTTCAAAACTTTTTGGAACTGTTTTTGCAATACTGGTGTAATTTCGTCGTTGAATGTTTGATAGAATTCATTTGTGAAACCATCTGGTCCTGAGTTCTTGTTTTTTGGGAGAGATTTGATGCTTCAAATTTCACTGCTTGTTATTGGCCTGCTTAAGTTCTCTATTTCTTCTTTGTTCAACTTTGGGTGACTGTATAATTTCAAGAATGTATCCACTTTGTCCAGCTTATTGTATTGTTTGCACAAAATGCTCATAGTAATCTCTGATTATTCTTTGAATTTCTGCTTTGTCAGTTGTAATTTCTCCTCATTCATTTGTAATACTATTTATTTGAGTTTTCCCCCTTCTTTCCTTTGTGAGCCTTGCTAGGCACTTACCAGTTTTACTTATTTTTTTCAAAGAATCAGCTTTTCGTTTTGTTTATGTTCTGGATTGTCTTTTTGGTTTCTATTTTGTTTATTTCTTCTTTGGTTTTTACTATTCCCTATCTTTTACTAGGTTTTGAACTTTTTGTTACTCTTTTCTAGTTCCTCAAGTTGGGAAATTAAATTATTTCTATGGGTTTTTTTTTCTCTCTCTCTTTTTGTTATGGGCCTGTTCTGCCATGAATTTGCCTCTAAGTACTGCTTTCAGTGAATCCCATAAATTTTGGAGTGTTTTGTCATCTTTATCATTTGTCCCCATGTAAGTTTTAATTTCTTCTTCGATTCCATTTACCCACTGCTCTTCCAGTAGCATGTTTTTCAGTCTCCATGTAGTGTGCATTTTTCTTATTTTCTTTCATTGTTGATTTTCTGATTGATACCTTTATTTTCAGAGAAAAAAGTTGATATTATTTTGATCTTTGTGTATAAATTCATGTTTGCTTTATGGCCTAATGTATAGTTAATTTTGGAGGATTATTGATATGTATTTGAGAAGAAAGTGTATCTTTTCCATGGAGGTGCAGTGTCCTATTGAGATTTATTAGGTCCATTTGCTTTAGATCTTCCTTTATTTATTTATTTTTCTTTTTCATTTTTTCTTATATAAAAATTAATTTATATATGCATTAATTTATATCATTGCAATCCCCCAGGGTCACCCACCACCTCCACTCCCTTCCTCCCCACTGTGTACTTTTGTTTGATTGTCCATATATTAGTGAAAGCATTTGGTTTCTGTCTTTTTCCTTCTGACTTGTTTCTGCTAATAAGATTCCTTCTAGATACATCCATGTTACCATAAAACCATCAAATTTTTTATTTTTAATTGATGAGTAGTATTCCATCATGTATATATACCACATCTTTTTCATCCATTTGACTGTTTGGGGACTTTTGGGTTGTTTCCATGTCCTTGCAATTATAAATAGTGCTGCAATAAATATCTGAGCATAGGTGTAATAAAAAAAAACAGGCAACAACAAATACTGGGATGGACGTGGAGAGAAAGGAACACTCTTACACTGCTGGTGGGAATGCAAACTGGTCCAGCCACTATGGAAAGCAATGTGGAGGAGTACCCTCAAACTAATGAAATTGGAACTACCATTTGACCCAACAATCACTCTTCTGGGAATCTACCCATAGATCTTCCTTTAAAGCTAGATTGTCTTTATAATGTTTCTGTTTTGTTCTTCTGTCCTTTGGTGAGAGTGGGGTGTTGTATTTTCACCAATGTTTATTTTCATTTTTGCTTATAGTTGTCTTATGAATTTTGTTGCTCCTTTATTTGGTGAATGATTATTATGATTATTCATGATTATTATGTCTTTTGGTCAAATAACCCCTTAATCTTTTAGTGACCTTCTTTATCTTTTGACATGTTTTTAATTTGAAAGCTACTTTGTCTCCTATAAAGCAGATTTATGACTATCCCTGCCTTTTTCTTGGGGGGGGGGCAGGTGTCATTTACCTGTAGGATTGTTTTCCAGCCCCTTATGTTCACTCCATGATTATCTTTAGAGATTACATGTGTTTCCTAGTAGAGCAGAATATTGGGTTCTATTTTTTGATCCAGTCTGCTATTCTTTGTCTTTTGATCAATGAATTTAGATTATTGACAGAGTGATTATTGATGTTTGAGATTCTATCATTGGTTTTCTAATGTAAGATTTTAATGGTGGTCATTTTGATGTTCTGAATTGGTTCCATGTTTTGTTCTTTCTGTTTATTGTTCTGATGGTTTTGATCTTATGGCTTCTTGCAAGATTTGTTGGAGTGGGGCTTTAGCAGTACCAAATTTCTGGAGGTTTAGCCTATCTGAGAATGTTTTAAATTTTCCTTCATAAAGAAAGGATAGCTTTGCAAGATAGCATATTCTTTGCTGGTACTTTTTGTCTTGGTATTTTTTGAAAATGTGACTTTATTCTCTGCTTGTTGAAAGTGTCTCTTTAGAGAAATCTGGTCAGCCTAGTGGGCTTTCCTTTGTATGTTATCCGTTTCCTTTCTCTAGTCAGTTTCTTTCCTTATATTGAGCTCTTGGACATTTTACAATCATATATGTTACTGTAGTTTTTCTTTCATTAATGTGGTTTGGTGTCTTTTTGCTTCCTGTGTCTATTTTCATTTCTTCAGATTTGGGAAGTTCTCTGCTATTATTACATTAAATATCCTTTCAGTTCCCATGTCTCTCTTTTCTCTGGGATTCCAATATATCTTATGTTTCCTTCCTTACAAATCTATAAGTTTTACTTCTGACTTCTTTATTTTTCCATCTTTTTTTATTTCTTCATTATCTATTTCTGTATCTTCAAGGAGATTAATTTTTTCTTTACTTCATTTAGTCTGCCAGGTTAGCTACTGCTCGGAGGTCATCTCGCCGGCTCCAGGCCCTTGGGAGGGTTCCCCTCGCCGCCGCGCCGCCCCCTCTGTCATCCCTGGGAGCCAAGCCCCGCCTCCAGGTTCGTCCGGAAACCCGCCCAACTTGCACACGCCAGGTTAGCTACTGCTCTTAGGTCACTGGCGCCGGCACCGCAAGCGCAGACTGGATCAGAAAACAGAACCCAACATTCTGCTGCCTCCAAGAAACACACCTGATCGCTAAGGATAAGCATAGACTGAAGGTGCAAGGCTGGAAAACTACACTACAAGCAAACGGCCCCCACAAGAAAGCAGGAGTTGCCATTCTTGTATCAGACAGAGCAGACTTCAAATTAACAAAAGTGACAAAAGATAAAG
>PVHY01018779.1:0-28621 GCA_004024945.1 Uropsilus gracilis | reverse complement strand
AGGGAAGGGAAGGGAAGGGAAGGGAAGAAGAAAGAAAAGTGTTCTTCAGTTGGAAGGGAAGAAGAAAGAAAAGTGTTCTTCAGTCTTCCTGGTTGGCTGAGGGTTTCTTTAGAGTGAAGAGAAGGAGTTCAAGCCTTTGATCCTGAAACTAGAGGTTCTCGGAGCCCCTCTCCCCACACACCTTCACTGAAGCTCTGGATGGAGCCAGACCCACATGGTCCCCAGAGACACAGCCCACACGGCCCTGCAGAGTTGTGTTTGCTCTGGGCCCTAGACAGAGCGAACTTTGATGGGAAGCAGCGTTGAGTAGCTGTTCTGTGGGAACCTGGAGGCTGATGCCAGTTCCATTGTGCCCCAGCTGTATGATCTGAACAAGCCAAAGCCTTCCCTGAGCCTCAGTTCCCAATTCCGTAAAATGGGGTGATACCAGTGCCTATTGTAGCAGGGTGATCCCCAGAGAAAGGGGAGGCTCCAGGTTTCCTCTCCCCTCCTCAGGGAGGGTGGAGCTGGACAGGAGGTGAAGCAAGAAGAAGCAGAAGGGAAGAGAGGAAAGAAGAAGCAAGATGGAGACCTGAGGAGGCGCAGGGAACAGAGAGACGTGGGAAGAAACTACACTTGCTTCTTGGCCTTGGCCTTATACCAGGGACTTGGGGGGACATGGAAGGAGACATTTGAGGAGACAGAGAGGTGAGTGAGAGACCCCTGGGGAGGCTGACAGTGGCAGTCTTTATCTTGATTTTTTTTTTTAAAGACTAGGTCTCACTATGTTACCTGGAGTAGTCCCAAACCTATGACCTCAAGCGACCCTGGCCTTGGCCTCCCAGGGCTGGGATTACAGGTGCACGCCACCGCACCCAGTTTTATCTTGATATTGATTTTACTCTTTTCTCTCCAGACTTGCTGGATCCCATCTGCCCCTTTGCTGTGGGTCCCCACCAGAAGGTGCCTTTGACTTGTGACAAGTTTTTGGGCTTCAATGGCCTTGCTTTGGGCCAACTCTGGTTGGCTGGGCATTTACCCATGGAGGGATGGGTAATTTGGGGTGTCTAATTGCAAACTATTTTAGCTAGATTTTTCCTCCTCTTTTCTCTCTCGCACACTAGCTGTATTAAAGTTCTAGTGAAGGTCTTATGCACTAGAGTATGCATATACTTGATGCAGCAGATGGCAGAACCTATTTAGAGCAGGCAGGTAGCAGCCAGACTACCCTGACCCTGCCCTATCACACAATCTCAATTATGGTAAAGGTTGAATGGAGATCAAGTCAAAGTGTAAAACATGTAGCTCACAGAGCAGTCACTTACTAGAGCTTCTCTGCCTCTAAACCAGATTCTCTTTCTTCAGATACTGTAGAGGAAACCACATCTTGTGCAAGCCCAATGACTGCTGGGCTTTTGGAAAGATCATGAAATTTTTACATGCAGTCAAGGCTAGAAAGAGTCCTAGAAGAAGCCAGGTGTGGTGGCATACACCTGTAATCCAAGTGCTGGGAGGTAAAAGGCCAGGGATAACTTGAGTTCGTGGTTTGGGACTACCCCGGGCAACATAGCAAAATTTGGTCTCGAAAAAGCAGCTGGGCGTGGTGGCAGGTGCCTGTAATCCCAGCTACCTGGGAGGCTGAGACTGGGGATCGCTTGAGTTCGCAGGTTCAGGACTACCCTGGGCAACATAGCTAGACCTAGTCTCAACAAAATAAAAATAAATAAATAAGGCTCCTAGAAATCGTCCAGTCCCAAGCAGTGGAAAGAGGCCCTGAGAAGGAAGGAGATTGACAGGAGTCCACAGAGACATGCAGATATAAGTGCCCTGGTCCGTCCCCCACCCCCACCCCCCCACCCCAGACCTCCATCTCTGCAGAGAGGGAGCTGGCTTTCATACAGACTCCGCTGCTGGCTGTCTTGGGCAGATGAGAGGGACTGTCCATGTTTCAGTTCCTTCCTCTGTAAAGTGGGCATCATAACCACCTTCTTAGGGTTTGTTGGAGGGTCACACTGATTCCCAGCACCATGTCAGATGGTGTTAGCAATTATGCAGAGAATTTACCTAACCGAATTTTAGGCATGCAATCAACACTAGGAATCTACATACCCTGCACCCAGAAACATGGGTCAGCAGGGGTTCTCCCCAATCTAAAAACCTCTGGGTGGAAGCCTTGGGGGAGAGGAAACAAGCTCCTGCTGCAGGCAGCCTGGGGGTAAATTATGCCCAAAGAGTTAAGATTAAAGCAGTGCCACTTCCTCCCTGCTCCTCCCCCACCCTGAATCTTGCTTGTCATCACTTCAGTGAACTTGGCTGGGTCAGGTTTTAAGAAAATAGGCTGCCTCCTGATCTCTGATAGTCCATTGCCTCCCTGGCATACACAAGATGAATTATGCTGGTTTAAGGTCAACAGCAAATGCCAACAATTGCATCAAAACATCAGATTAAATAAGAATAAAAACAAGCAAACATTAGGCCGGATAGGTTAACTCTGGGTGAACTATGGCTAATGGTGGCCTTTCCTTGTTTCTTTCAAAAATAGCTCTGTGCTCGGAGGCCTTTCAGGGGTCACCTCAATAGAAAAGAAGTCCCTCGAGATTGGTTGCAAACTCCAGTTTATCTGTGTCTCTTTCCATATCATCATGGAAAATCACAAGTGATTTCTGCAGTGATTTCTGTGCACTCCTATAAACAAAAGAAGCTACACTTTTCCTTTTCTCCCCAGAAGAGTGTTGAATTCTTTAGTTTTCTAAATCAAGGAAAACATTACAATCGCTTGGGGGGGGGAGGGGCAGGGGCAGGGTAGAGGTTGTTGAAATGCCTTGAAAGTAAAGATATAAAATTAAAGAAATATTTAGAGAAGAAAGAAGCCAGTGGAAGAGGTTGTCGTCTGAAGCCAGTTGATTTATTTCATTATAAGTTTTTGGTGTTTTCAGGAAACAAGTGCCGGAGGGAAGGGAGAAGTGGAAAATTCCAGAAAGGGAGTGGGCCAGGCAGTTGTGGAGATCAGAAGCACGCATTTCATGCTAGTCAGGCAGTCTGTGTTCTTAAGTAATTGGTTTATACGCTGATTTCAGGAATCGTTATTTCTCCCGAGTGGATTGCCAGCCAGAGTGGCCGGTCCTGTGAGTCAGCCTTGCACTCACACAAACCGAAGTCTGAATCCAGCTCTCGCACCACTGCCAAGTGGCCCCGAGAGTCAGGCAAAACACCTGTGAGTCTCAATCTCCTTATCAGTCAAGTGTGAGTTTTATTATCACCATTGTGCTTGAGAAGCCCGAAGAGCAAGGCCTGAACCATAAAGTCGATGTCCCTCCTAACTTGACCACTGTCTGTACCTCATTAGCACCTCCAGAACCTTCTGAGGTTCTCACAGCAGGCATCCTAGTGCCTGCTCACAGATAAGATGCTCTTAGTCCCTTAAAGATAAAGAGCATGACTGGGTGTGGTGGCACGCACCTGTAATCCAAGTGCTGGGAGGCAAGAGGCCAGGGATTGCTTGAGTTTGTGGGTTCAAGACTACCCCGGGCAACATAGCAAGACCTGGTCTTGAAAAAGCAGCCAGGCATGGTGGGAGGTGCCTGTAATCCCAGCTACCTGGGAGGCTGAGTCTGGGGATCGCTGAAGTTTGTGGGGTCACGACTACCCTGGGCAACACAGCAAGACCTAGTCTCAAAAGAAAAAAAGAAAAAGAAAAGGGATACGAATCTGGATTATGCAGGTGGCACAGCTGATTCACACAAGTCTTTAAAAGTGAAGCCCTAGCCAGGTATGGTGGCGCATGCCTGTAGTCCAAGGACTGGGAGGCAAGAGGCCTAGGATCACTTGAGTTCACGGGGTCAAGACTACCCTGGGCAACATAGCAAGATCTGGTCTCAAAGAAGCAGCTGGGCGTGGTGGTGGGTGCCTGTAATCCCAGCTACCTGGGAGGCTGAGGTTGGGGATTGCTTGAGTCCATGGGATCAGGACTACCCTGGGCAACATAGTGAAACCTAGTCTCAAAAAAAAAAAAAAAAAAAGATGAAGAAGAGCATGGACATCTTGAGGGTATGGGTGACCTGAGTTCAAGTCTCCAGTCACCAAGTATGATAGTATCATGCCTCAGTTTCCCCTCTGTACTCCTATGCTTCATTCATCTGCCTGGTCAGCGCAGGAGCAGTGTCCCTAGGTACTGCAAGCTCTGAGCCCACCTCAACACCAGCACAGCGGTCATACTTCAGGGAACAGAGCACGGGGCATACGGAGCCAGGGAGGAGAGCATGCTGTGTGGAATGACATTGTGGGCCTAACCAAGACAGAATCAAGAATGCAGATAATTTCCCCCAATGAACTCATTTGCACCCTGTGTCCTGGTTTGCTGCTTTCCCCAAAGGACAGGCACTATGGCTCCTGTCTGCCAGGTTGGGCTCCAGAGATGCCAGGAAACGCCATCATGTGGCCCAGGGTGAGGTCTCTGTAGGATTCCAGCTAGCAGCATGGGGGCTCCCAGCATGCTCGGTCTCCAATGTTTTTAGTTCACTGTAGCTTCCCAAAGCTTAGTACTCAGATTTGTGGAGGGGACAGAGGAAGGGGGGAGCAAGGACATCCAGTGTCCAGCCCCAGCAGTGAGCCGGGGGCTGTGATTTCAGTGCCAGCTCCGCCTGGTGACCTTGAAGGTGGCCTTGACTTCCCCATCGGTGCATTAGGAGGTTGCATGGAGTTAGGATTTCCCTGAGTCTGTTTCACCAGCACAGTGTCTCTCAGTAGAAGAGCTTCTGGGTCCAATACCCAGAAAACACAGCAGGTATTACCCTGTGGACAGATGCGCCTCGAGTTATCATGGGGTTACATCCCAATAACCGAGTGGCGAAGCAAATGTTATTTAAGCTGAAAATGCGTTCAATCCACCTGGCCGATGGCATGTCACAGCTCAGCCCCACCGGCCTTTGATGTGCAGGGAACACTGACATGGCAGACACCTGGGCGATGATGCTGCATCTCAGCCCAAGCGTGATCGCTTCCTCTTTTCTATTCTCACCAGAAACAGGAGACACGGGCGTCTTGTAGACCCAAGAGGAATAGAAACACAAACCTGAATTCAGAACTCTCTGGCACACATCCCAGGGAGAGGTGGTTGACATCGGGATGCCGGGACACCACGGGAGGGGCAGCTTTCCCCACCCCACCCCACCCCCACCTTACTGAGAGAGCCGCGAGGCAGGCATGTCGCTGGTCTGGGAAAAGATCAAAATCCAGCACTTGAAGTACACTTTCCGGTAAATCCATACCACGTTTGCTCCATCATAAAGTCAAAACTCATCCATCAAGGCCTAAGTCAGGGACCGCTTGTGTCACAGAGGCGCTGAGAAATCCTGCAGAAAAAGGAAACCCTATAACCTTTGGCTAGAGTATAAGCTCCAGGCTGGGGTTCTGCCTGACTTGGTTTTACTGGCTGATGTGCTCTCAGGCCCAAAACATGGGCTTAGAGTCGGGGTAGCAGCTTGCTTGTCAATGAAATAGATAAGCAGCCTTTCTTTTAACCCCGCTTTCCCCAAACCTGTTTGTTCACAAGCTTTAAATCTTCTTTCTCTGCACCCTGTGCTCTGGAAAAGTGACCGTTATTCTAGGTCTGACCTTGTGTCCTGAATGCTCACGGTGTGAATGTCCAGTCTGGGATCTGGAAACTCTTAGGGGGGTCTGCCATTCACGGGGTCATGGCCATTCCCACAGGACATGGGAGCACTGCAGTGTGAACCGGTACCTCAGTCGTCTCCTGGACACTTGGGATTTCTGACTCCCACTTTCAAGGGCTTCCATGTTTCTGAAGAAGGGGGGCAGGGCACCCCAAACAGGGAAGACTCAGAGCCTCCCAGGAGGTCGTCCAGCCTCCCCCCATCCCGAGCCCCAGCTGTGACCCTAGGACATCTGAACAATGACCAAGGGTCCTTATCAGACCACCAGGCACAGGGACCCTGGACTCCTTCCTCTCACCTCACCTCCCACTCCTTAGCCCTGCACTGGACTGAGGGCCCCAGATTTGCTTAGCCCCCTCCCCACCCTCCCCTGCCCCCCAGAGTCTGGCTCATCCGGGCAGCTCCCTATGTCTGCGTGACCTCAGGAGAGTGGAAGTCACCCCCACCTGCACCTGCCCTCCAGGAGCTGGAGAGAGCATGAGGTCCAGGCTGGCCAAGAAGGGCCCCCCACTGCCCTGGGCTACAGCAATGTTCAGAAATGGACCCCCAGTCCCAGCCAAAGCCACTGGAGGCATCCTTGGTATCCAGGGAGGAACCTGGGGAAAAAGAATTCCTCTTTCCAGCATGATCAGATGGTCTCACTTATGTGGGGGTTACAGGGGAAATGAATGAAAGGACAAGAAAAAGTTAAAACTAACAAATTGACAGCAGAACTAAAGCATGAAGCAAGGGAGGGGGAGGCCAGGGGACACCGGAGGAGGGACAGGCACAGGAGATTGGGATGGTGGTTCATGGGAGACAAGGTGGGGGGAGAACCTTGGGATGATACTCAACAATGTAAAATGTGTGTATGTGTGTGTATGTGTGTGTGTGTAACCAAAAAAAAATTTTTTTTAAATTCTCTTTCCACTGAGTTTCTGACCTGGGCTCTGAGGCTGCCAGTGGCTCCTGGACTGCCCATGCGTCATCCCTGCCATCTGTCTGGGCCTCCATGTCTCCCAAGTGGACAAGTATGGTCAGCTGCTCCTCTTTCTTGTCTCCTCTGCTTTTGCCTCCTTCAGCCCAGAAACTCAACAAGCTCAAGACTCAGTTTCACTGCCCCCCTCCCCCTTGTGGACCCACTAGCTTGATAAGTGCAGCTTGTAACAGGAGAGTAGTTTGGAGAATGTCACTCTTTTCATGTCCACTCTGCTCTGTGTTCCCTGTAGGCCACAAGGGGCCATGCTGGCTTAGGGTCATGGAGAGAAATCCCAGGGGGCATGCCGTGACGTTGGCTGAAAGACGACCACGCAGGCTGACATAGTCCCAGGCACTCCTGTCACCATGGAGACTTCCACCGGGTCTGAGGGCACTCGGGATACCCTTCACTCCCCGGAAGTGGGGTCTCTCTGCCCAGCAGAGTGGGTCTTCAGGCACTGCAGGAAAAACAGGTCCAGGAATCCCCCCCCTTCTGTTTCCTCCAAAAGACCAAATGAGGGATGGTTCCGTTTTCATCACTCTGCTTAGTGCAGCTCTGGGAACCCGCCCCTGTATGGCCTAGGGCAGGCACTCAGGAAACCTGCCAGGCAAAGGAGGGACAGGAGATGTGGAAAGGACTGTGCCCCTCCCTGGCCCTCTTTCTCTGTCTCCTGTCTCCCCAGTGATGTGGGATACCCTTTCTCTGTCTTCTTCCTCTCCCTCCTCCTTCTTAGGAGCTGTGAGCAGCAGCATGAACCCTAGCCCCCCCCCCCCCGCAGCTGGGTGAACCCCATGTCCTGGGAGCACCTGGCAGGTGGGGCCACCAGACCCCACCAGTGCAAGCTGAGTGGAGCAGGTGGGTGGGAAGGAGCCTCAGGCCTTGCCTGAGCCCAGTCTGGTGGGAACATAGGTAACAGCTCACTACGCAGTCCTCACAGGGTACATGGGGCTGTGGCCACCCAGGGGAGTGGCCCCAACCCCAGCCCATGGGGGCCAGATGGCCTCCCAGAATAAATCCTGCCTACTTAGTGTTTCACGGTTAAGCAGGTCTTTGTGAGAGAGAAGCCCTTCTGAGAAAGAAGCACCATGCGTGGAGATGCCTGTCCAGCCAGCAGCTCAGTGATTCTGAGGATCCGTGTGGTCCAGGGTGGCTGGGAAGAGGGTGTGAGGGGAGGGACAACAGAACGGGGGTGGGGTGGGGTGATGCTGAGCACAGACAGGATGAGCTAACTATTGTTAACTCCCTCAAGGAGAGATCTTCTCATCCAGAAACCCCATTGAAATGCAGTCGGAGCCTGGAAGACATTCCACGCAGGGCAGTCAGCAACCCCAGCCAGAACGAGCACCCTGAGTCTCCACCAGGAAGAGGTGGCACTTCCTCCACCACCGGGGCAAGAAGCAAGGGGGTATCCTCACCCAGTAGCCCCTCCAAAGGCTATGTCAGGGGGAGCTGGCCGTGGCTTAGGGGAAGTAGGTCTGAATCTTGTTGACCCTGCATTTATCCACCCAGTGGCCACGAAAGTGGCTGTTTCTGAACAAGAACAGAGTTGGCCCAGGGACTGTCATTGAGGCCCCTTTGGTTGTTGTGCCCACTCCGGGGTGAGGAAGGAGGCAGTGGGATCTATACTCAGCTGGCCATGTTCCAGAATGATCTAGAGCATTAAAAAAAAAAATCCCAATACCCCAGTCATACCCCAGACCAACTAGGCTCTGGGCATGGCACGCCTGAACTACCTTGAGTACTGAAGGGGAAGATCCCTGAAGAAAGAGGCAGGGGTGGAGGGTGTGGGAGGGAGCTGCTTTCATGGGATGAGAGAAAGCTGCTGGATAGACCAGATTCACTGCACCAGGAAACCATCTGGGGTCCAGCAAGAGACAGGGTGGTAATGGAACTGAGGTGCCCAGTAGGAATAGCCACTCAGGCATGCAGCTTCCCACCTGCTGGGAGAGCCAGACTCAGGCCCAGATCGCTCAGGAAGGGCCTGGCCATCTGCCTGGCAAGCACACACAGGGCAGGTTCACCATCCATGTGGGCAGACAGATGGTGAGAGCCGTGGAGCCCTGGGTGCATTTTACAGGCTTTAATGCTCTCGCAGGGAGCTGGGTACACAGACAGGCTCACCAGGCAGGGAGGCAGGCAGGCAGGCAGCTGAGCCTCTGTGAATCTTCACCCTTTCTCTGGCCTCTCACATCCTTCATCTCACAGTCTCTTCGTTACACTCATCGTCGTGGTCCTAACACTGTTGCCACGCTTAGCCCTGCTTCTTGCTCAGGTGTGCACACTTATACCTGTGCATGCCCGTACTCTGTGGGCCCAGGTATCCACAACTACAGGGATGCGTGCCAGTCGCCACGGTCCCAAGCGCCCCTGCACAGGCCCAGGTGGTAGCCACAGGGGTTGATAAACTCATTGACCCTAGACCTCTCTTCCCACCCTGGGGTGACTGGCATGAGGGTGGGGCCCTGGAGAACTAGGAAGCAACCCAAGGACCTAAATGGCTCTTCCCAAGAGCACCAGCTGCCCATCTGTCTGCAGGCCCCCAGCCACTAAGAAGGCTCTTCCTACAGCAGCCTGGAGTCTTCGACGTGAGCTGGGCCCAGCCCCATGCAAGGATGCATCAGTCCCCAGCTCTCGGTGCATTTCTCACAGGTTCTCCCGGAGAGTGGCCTGGCTGAAAGCTTCAAGGCGTGGAGTATGAAATAATGAACCAAATGCTTTGGGGGAAATGTTTTAACTCTGTGTAATTAGATGGTAATTTTATACTGATCCCTAACACCGCAGCAATCACAGGCACACAGGTTTCCCTGACCAGGGTGAGGAGGTCAACTATAAGCTCAAGGGCCTGGCAGAGGCTTCCTCAAACTCCAGATACTGCAGCCCCTATTTCACCAGCTGGGGCGTTTGGGGGAGTCCTGGGTCCTTTTATCATCTTTCTGGGCTGAGCAAATAGACCATTTTGCTGATGGGGAACAGCTGAGTGGGTGGGGGCCATCCACAGAGGCCAGACTGACATGGTTTGTTATTTAAATTAATCATAGGGCCACTCATTTCAATCCACCCGCGGGGGACATTTTCGCTGCTTGCTGTGATTAACCAGGGGGCCACAGGCAGCCTTCGCAGGATTTCTCTCTAACAGGACTTAACAAGGTCAGCCTGGTGTGGAAATCAAGAAACACAAATGACTGCTTCCCGGGAATTTGCGGAGAAAACAATTGCCATGGAGATAGGAGTTTGTGTGTGTGAAAAGGCAGGCATCGTAGCCAATCACCTCCCTTCCCTTTCTGACTCTGTCATCAACGCTGATGATACCTGCCAGACCAGAGGCCAACCTGGGGCATTCTTTCTTCTTTATTATTTTTATATTTGATTACAAACACACACACACATTCTATATCGTTATATTCCTCAGGGTTCTCCCACCACCTGGTCCCCCATGAACCAAAATCTTAATCTTTTGTGCCCCTCCCTCCCTCCCTCCCTCGACTACCCTCCTCCCCCTCTCTTGCTCTATGCTTCAGTTCTGCTAAGAGTTTTAAATTTTCTTGTCCTGTTTGTTTTCCCTATATCCCTCATAAAAGTGAACCCATCCATTTCTCTTTTTCTTTCTGGCTTATTTCTGTTAGCATGATTCCTTCTAGGTCCATCCATGTTTATCACACATACCTCGATTTTGTCATTTTTATTTCTGAGTAATATTCCACCATGTACATATACTGCAACCTTCCGGTCCATTTGTCTGTTTTAAGGCATTTGGGCTGTTTCCATATCCTGGCTATTGTAACTAGTGCAGCAATAAATATCTGAGTATAGGTGTTCTTTTGAATGAGCGTTTTGGCGTCCTTTGGGTACATTCCCAGAAAAATTGCTGGATTGAATGGTAATTCCACTTTCAGTAGTTTGAGGGTCCTCCACACAGCTTTCCATAGTGGCTGGATCACTGAGGTTCTATTTCTGTACATCTCTGTTGAGATCCAGAATTCGGTGGCCCACAAAGGCACTTGTTTTCAGATCTCTGAGGCTTTGCAGAGTCACTCTGGACCTAGTATGTCAAAGAACCACCTTCTCATCCCCCCAGAATGACCTTCTCTGCAGGAATGCAAACAGCTTCTTGCTGTCATTATTTGTCCATTACTATGCATCTGTCCAACAACTGTTTATGAGTACTG
Organism: Uropsilus gracilis; assembly: GCA_004024945.1. NCBI lineage: Eukaryota > Metazoa > Chordata > Mammalia > Eulipotyphla > Talpidae > Uropsilus > Uropsilus gracilis. The sequence goes on along the minus strand of PVHY01018779.1, from coordinate 17,846 downwards.
TGAACAGGCACAAGGACCCCAAGAAAGCAGATAGGCTTTCTATCTGGGTTCTTCCACTCGCACTCTGATGCTTCAACGGGGGAGACTTGAAATGAACAAGACTTGAACTGCCTGGGTCACATATTTGCAGGTATTTATATACAGATAGACAGAAAGCAGGACCTATGGGTACTACTTTCACAGATTCAACCAAGGCAGAGGCTGGAATTTATGTATGTGAAGGGCCTAGACAATACACTTGTGTATCCTGGGACTTTGGTATTTGCAGAGGTCCTGACACCAATCTCTCAAGGATAGCCAGGGATGGTCATAGTTACATTTTGGGGAGTCAAAACCCGTAGAATTTTCAACCACATGGGGGGTCTCAGACCCTAACTCCCTAGTGTTCAAGGGTCAAGTGCAATGATATTTTTAAGAATATATTTATTTTGTAATTATCACACAACATCGGTCATGTTTGCATGGTTGTATTGTACCCCTTATTCCCCACTGCACACACACCCCCATTCCCCTCCTGCCCCCCTTTGGTCACTCCAACTCCTCTCGCTGCAAGCTGTTGGTCCGTGTTTGGTCCACTGGACTTGTCTTTTTTGTTTTCAGACTATGCCCTTCTTTCCCCTCTGGGTGTGGACTTGCCCACCTGGACAACAATAGACGAGGCTGCTCGGATCTCCAGGAGCAGATGAGGCAGATACTCAGGCCGAGCACGTCGAGAACTTGTAGGGCAGATGTGGTGGCTTCTCTGGGATTGTTTCTGGCATCTGTCACCTGCTGCCGGTTCTTTGTCTACTGGGTTTGGGAATGTAACTCCCAGGCGAAAGCGGTGAGGTGTTCGCTGCTGGGGCAGACTTCCCCAGGTGGTTCGTCGAGTTCCTCTCCTCTCTTGTCAGCAGTTCTGCCATGGGGCACAGCCCCTCATGGTGGCTTTCTTCCCCCATTGATTGGCAAAGGAGGGAGCCTTTTAAATGCTGCACATTGCTGTGGGCCTGGGGTTTGATTCCCCAGTGCCAGAGATGATGCAGGCAGGAATCTGTGACAGGTCACCTCAGTCGCTGGTGTCATCTGTCTCCCAACTACAATGATAACTGAGATGGATGGAGCATGTTGATGGGAGATGTGTGCAGAAAGAGGTCAGGGTGTCCAGATCCCCTAAAGAAAGTGACACAGGAACCAAGTCCCATGTTATGAGGAAGCAATGGAAGAGCATTCTTCTGAACAAACAGAACACATACAAGCGCTGAGACTGATGTATTAAAGGAACTGCTTTTCTTAGCCGAGTCATAGACTCAAGGAAGGAGAATATGGAGGAAAGATAAACCATGGTTTGTAGGGTCTTATAGGCATAAACTCTTAGACTTCACCCCAAGGACAGCAGGGGACCATGAGAGCATTTCTGAGGAAGACACACCATTAGACTTGTTTCTCTAGACAGTCTTTTGGTTCCAGGAATGGATGACTTGCAGGGAGCAGATGCAATTTTTTGGGAAGTTTTCAGGGCTAAGCTATTTTGGAAGACTTAATTGTGATTCCAGGCCATTCAGCTACTTGGAGTAGACTAAAGGAGCTGTGTCACAGTTTTGTGACAGAAAACATCAACTGGAAAAATGGAGAGGCATTACACAAATTAAGGGATCTTCTGGTGACCTCTGACTTGGGACCAAGGAAATGAATGTCAATCAGGAGGATACCTGGTATAATAAATATTTCAATGACAAAAGTCCAATTAAACTTTGGTTTTGCTCATGCAGGCATTCAATATGGTATTTCTGGTAATAAACTCTCCTGAATGACTCTTCTCCACGTGGTGACTCAGGGACCCAGGCTTTCTACTTTGTGGCTCTGTATCTACTCAGCAGATGGTGTAAGAACACCTGGAGAGGGAGAACACCTGGGAGGACTTTCATGACTCAGATCTGGGAATGAAGTCTATCATCTCCATTTCCAATTTCTTGGCTAGACCTGAAGATAGGACAGCACTTTACTGCAAGGAGCTTGGAAAGTTCAGGCCAACTGTGAGCTCAGAGGAAAGGAAAATGATTTTTTTTTGGGGGGGGGGGGGAACCAGCCTCTTTCCTGCCACTGAGCAACCAGTTGTGGGAAACTGGGACCCCGAAAGGAAAACTTATTTGCCTCTGGTTACCCATCATGTGGATGACAGAAAACTGAATCCTACCATCTGGATTTCGAGGTCCTAGCAACTTACCCTTCACTGAGGTTGACATACTGATCAACATGTGATGTCATGTCACTGTGAAGGGCAAGGAAATAGAAAGTCAACCCAGCAAGGTTTTATTAGAGCCTGCTGTTTGCAATTGGAAGAAAGATGACAAATGATTTCTAATGGCCCACTGCTTTCCATGCATACAAGTGCTAGGTATTAGCTGAGATGGGAGGAAGAGGGAGTTCTGCTTTTGTTCCCATTTTGTTGTCTTTCCTCGTTTATCAGAATCAGGTAGAGAGAGCAAAGTTATTCATCCCAGCTCCCAACATTCTCACCATTGAGGACATTTCACATGCTTGGAAATCTTTTTTGTTTCTCTCCATCTGATTTCCATTACCAACCCCCTCCCCCAATAGGGGGAGTGTTGTCAGTGTTACCAGTGTTGCTGATAGGTGTTCTTAAATATGCATTGATCTTTATAGCATGCTGTGAGTTCTGTGCTTGTATGTACTTTTAATTATCAAGACTAATTCGATGCATAGCTCCCAGTCTGTCTGGTTCCTTCATTTTTTTCCCCATTTAGCACCCAGGTGTGTTCAGTGGTGTGTAATAGTTGCTTCTGTTGACACAATATTCCTGGCTGAGAATCCACCACATTCATCCATTTCCCCAGGTATGGATGTTTGGATGACCTGCCCCTACCCCAAACTCTGCTGCTGTGATAGCTTCATGGGGGTCTCCTTTGTCCTGAGGACATCTCTGAGATGGCCAACTAGGAGTGATCTTGCAGATTCCCGGATATTTAATTTCCTTAAGCTTAGGAGCTTTCCCTGTGTCGCTATCATTAGAAATAGAATCTTGGATTTGTGCCTCTTCGTGGGTTTGTGGGCCATGTCACCTTCTCCTTCTGTTGATCACCTTCTCCCTCTGTTGAACCACCCTGTTGATCAGATACTGGTCCCTTTCTACTGAGGTATAATGAGCCTCCCCAGGGTGTCTGTTGGCCTGGCCTCCTTTGCCAAATGGATGGAGTCTAATCTAACCATGTTTTACCTCGTTGTTTTGGTCTTAGCAAGGCTTTCCCATACCCCAAGTTTTAAATCATCCAGGACTCCAGCTTGGTTGTGAGGTGAGGCAGACTGGGCTTAATTTTTCTCCCAAAAGCAAGTCAGCCTTATAGACACTAAGGGTCTAGGCCAACTTTCCTGTCACTAAGGGACCTACCCTTTCCTCCTTGTCCCTGACACCTCTTTCCCACAAATGGCTGGCAAGTCTGATCCCTGCTTATTGGTTTTCCCATGTCCTTTACCTCACTGTTTCCATCACCATGGCCCCTCAGTTTGTCTTTTGCTCTGACATGAGGGGCTACATTTTAAAAATCAGACCGAGGGAAGGGGCCACCCCAGGAGGGCAGAGCTCAGGAACTGAGAACTGGAACCTTCTGCTTCAGCCTCTCACTCGATCAGCTCCTCCTTACTCTTCAGATCTTGACCAGACTTCACCTCCTCAGAGAACTGGCGGTATCCCAATGGTGATAAACCCCCATCATTTCCTCTCAAGGTAACTCAGGTAGGATTTGTAATTAAAAATCCATTTGCTCATCTGCAATGTTTCTCTCACCAGTCAACAAACATCAAGGACAGAAATGCAGTTGATCTAAATGGCTCCTGCCCCAACACCAGCACCATGGGCAGTCCTCATTGATGGAGTGTTCAGTGCTCAGTGCATGTTAGCTGATCAACAACATACCTCCAGGCCCCCGTTCACCAACGCCAACCCTCTAAGGCAATTCCTATTACTATCTCCATTTTAGGAAAACTGGAGTGCAGAGAGGTTAAGTGACTTGCCTACATCCACACAGTTGCAAAGTAAGATGAGCTTGGCCTTGTAATCACACAGTTGGGCCCATTCATGTTCATGTTCATAGTCTCTCTGTTGCGCATAGACAGATGTATAAATGCAGGGGAGAAGGGGAGGGAGGTCAGATGATTGCAACAGTATTAACAAACATACTTGAGCACAGCTTTTTTTCCCCCAAGTTATTATGCTCCTAATGAGAGTTATTTTTCCTCTAAGATGATGATTTTCATAAATTATGGAAAATTCCTTGGCCATTGCTTTTTATGTTATGGCCTGGGGTGGAGCACAGGGGGGTGATGAATGACTTTTTAAATTCCTTCACATTGAATTCTCAAAGACAAGACTGCATGTAGAATCTATAATTAATTATTATTCACACTTAATATAGTTAGATAATGTGAACACATCTTTCCATTAATTTATGTGGCTGATTCCTCATCATTTTCCCATAGGTATAGTTCACTGATTTCTCAAGTTATTAAAAATTAAAATTCATATTAGGGAGTTAGAGGAGCTAGTGTCCCTATACCTATTTTTAGTCTAAAGTCACAAGCTGGGGTGGGGGGGGGGAGTTCATTCCAATTGCTTCCTATCCATAATTCTAAACTACAATAGCTGGGTGCATTGACTCTTTCCCTTGTTAATTCCTTGAATATTGATTTGCAATAAATTTGACTGTCCTGGGAAGACACACAAGTAAGCAGCTGGCTAGTGCTTATTAGAGGGCTGGAAAGGAAGATCAGTACGTACCTGCCCTGCCTGGGGATGAAGGCAGGAGTAGGTGACATCAAAGTTGGCCCTTGAAGGAGTCAGAGGGAGAAAGAAAGGATGCCACAGTTGAGAAAGGCCATGTGTCAAGCAGAGAGGCCAGAAAAGGCACAGTAGGTTCTGGAGGACAAGGACTGACCCCAGGAAGCACACATAGGACTGTGGGTGCAAGGTTGGAGAGGGCTCAGGTGAGCCCTCCTAAGCAGAGTACAGGAGAGGACAGTCCTCCCCAGAAGACTCAACACCAGATTCCGAATTCTTTAGGCTAGCCCAGACCCTTACAGCCCACTGAGACCAACCCACCCATTTTGTAGGTTGGAACACCGAGTCCCGCCTGCTACAGAAACAAAAGCAAAAACTTTGCAGATCAAATAAATTCATGCTCACTTGGATAGTTGGGCTAATGCTGTCCATTGCACAGGGGTGTTCACATTCCAGGTCCTGGACACACACCTTAGAGGGGACCTGCAAGCAGGTGTGAACTGGTGGAAAAGCACTGCCCAGGCACATCTGCAGGTATAACCCTCCAGATCAGAGAATCATAGGTGTTAGCTGGTTACCACACAACCCCAGCTGCTCCTGATTTGCATATTCTGCATAACTTTGCATAAACCATTGACAAGTCTCAGAGCCTGTAAAAGAAAACTAATTAGAGCAGCATCTTGCCCTGGTATCCAGACTTTGCATGTAGGTGAAGGGGAGGGGTGCTCTGTCCTCAAGGGCTCACTCAGGCACAATTGGGCTGGTAGAGCTACCAGAGCAAGGAATGAACTCTAATCCCCACTGCCTGCTATCTGTGGGACCTTGGGCAAACCCTCTCACCCTCTGAAACTCCCTAGTGGGGGACCCCAGATTCCAGCCATACAACTTGTGCGTGGAATCCCATGCATCAGGGTGACCAACCTCCCTGCCTGCTGCAGGGAGCTAGCGCTCATCGCCAGACATGTTTACCTCAATTCTGAGCTCGCTGACTCCTTGCCTGCACCTCCCAGGACAGGAAAATACTCCCCAAACAGAACAGAAACCCCAGGGCCCTAGAAACGACCTTCACGGCGTCAGAACCTTTACACTGCATATGAAATCCAACCCAACGAGGAAATCAAGACCCAGAGTTGGGAAGACACATGAGGGGCTGGAGTCCAGGTCTCCCAACTTCTCGCTGGATTCCCACACTGCCTGGGGTGACCCGGATTTAGGACATTTTTGTCCCGACGGCACTAGCACCCGGGCCCTGCCTGGGATACATCTGGCTGGCGTTTCCGAAGATCAATGCTGCTTCCGATACTCTCCCCGCGGCAAGCTCACGACATATTTTTTCACAAGTAATAATTAGCGACAGAAATATCTGACCTACTTACAACTCCACAAATACACACATTTGGCGGCTTCACATCAGCTCCGAGGCCGTCAGAAGGAGCCTGTTTGGGAATAGCTTTTTTTAACCTGGTTAAATGACGATTCCGTGGTGGGCAGTTAGGGAATGCTAATTTCTGCCCACCTTCGCCTGCGAGGCTGGCATTCCTCTCCCCTCCAACCCTCCTCTTCCTTCGCCCTCCCCCTACAAGGTTCAGACCCTAAAGTCAGTGATTATTTTTATATTCTGTCCCCTGCAGCAGAGGTGGGTTGAGTTTGTCTTTGGAAAGATAAATGTCTAAAGCCATTTAGGTGGAGTTTGGTGGGATTTTTTTTTTTTTGGTTTTTTTGTTTGTTTGTTTGTTTGTTTGTTTTTAATACTAAACAAAAAGGATAGCTTGGCTAATGTCTGGTTGCATGATGTTAGCTCTACCCTCCTATTTTCCAAAGCCTGGAGGGCTTGGGCCGAGCCTCTGACCCTGAGTCATCACGTTCCCTCAGCTCCGGTAGGCAAGGCCTAGCCCTTTCCTGTGCGCCCAGATGCATGCCAGAACAAGGGCAGAGCGGAAGGAAGCATGCGCCAGAAGGCCAGATGGTCCAGAGCTTGCAGGCCCTTCCTCCAGCCCCTCCTGGGGCACCGCTGTAGGGCTGGGTCTCTAGATGACACCCGCTCGGGCTGCCTGCTGGTGGAAGCAGGACTCGAGCTCACCTCAGTCAGAAGAGGCCGTTGGATCAGTTTCACGAGCGAAAGGGGGTAAAAGCTGCCAGCTAGCAAACCACAGGTCCTCTTCACCTGCACGTAGCAGTTGCCCCTCTAATGCTGTTCAACACCAGGGTTTTATTTACAAGGAAATTAACCAGGAACGGGAAATGTTTTCGAAGCCACAAGTGGCCAGTTATCTTACCCCAGTCACCATTTTCAGCCCCAAGGTCCCCAAAACACATGTTCAAGATGGTGCCCTTTGTCCCTCCAAACCTGAAGCAGGCACTCTGCAAAGTCCAGTCTTTTTTCTGGCATCTTCTCTTCACTTCTCCAGTGTTCCATGCTGCTCCGCTTCTCCAAGGTGCTTTAAACTTTTTCCACAATTGCTAATACACAAATTAGCTTTCCAAATCCCTGGCCGTCTCCAGGTACCAGCTTTCCAGGCTACCTTGCTGCGGTGCCACACTCTCCACACCAGCTTCTGCCAGTCATCATGGCTCCTTGCCACCACCAGCTCATTCCTTAGGGGGTTTCCCCTAGCCAGGTCATGTGGGCCTGTTCTCTCAGTTGCCATTCTCATCTCTTCTCCCCAAAAGTCTGTGTCTTTAGTCTCTGCTCCTTGCCTTTTTAGCTTTTTTTTTTTTTTGCTTTTTTCTCCTAAAAGCAGAAGGCTCCAATTTCCCTCTCCACACCCTCTAGGTAATACATTCTCCTCCAGTGTCCACACCTGGAATTTGCAACAAAATTCCCTTCCTGTTTAAGCAAGAAAAACCTGTGTTTTTCAGACTGCTCATATGGAGTCAGCTTCATACCTACTCCTGCACCCAAAGATATAATGGCTGAGACCACCCCTCACCCCTCCCACAACTTGCCAGAGGGTCTGATAAGCAGCAAAATCCAGGAGCCAGCGGTGATGGCTGGTGGTGGGACACGGCAAGGGGCGTGTGGGCATCAGAGAAAGGCCCCTGGAGCCGGGCACCTGAGCCCTTTCTTACCTGTCTTCTCTGGCCAAGATGCGGGGGCTCAGGGACCCAGGGAGCAGCCTGTGTAAAGTCGCCGAGGTGCTTGGTGGTCTCATGGCGTCTCCTGAGTTCGGGGCACCCCAACACCAGGGCAGTGGGAGTGGATAAGCCACTTTAACCACTGGCTTATGGGATTCGATTTGGGTTTTTTTTTTTTAAAGCTACTTTGTAGCTTCCCAGTGTGAAGAGCCATCTGGATGAGAGCAAGCAGGCAGTTCCTAACCTCCCACCCTGTTCCCTGGCTTGGGGCAGTAACGTTAGCTCCCCACACTGTGTGTGTTTGAGGGGCGAGCTCAGCCTTGAATTTTATCAACTGTAGACACCAAGGGGTGTCCCTGCCCCATCGGACAATTGCACACCTTGGGGACGGGGGTCATGGTACTTTCAAACTGGTCTGTGGTGAGCCCACACACGCTTTGTAATTGTTAAGAACGAAAACTTCTTAATTCAGGATCCCTGTCCTGCCTTCCTGCCCACTCACTTTAGGGAGGGGGTCACATGTACCCCTCCTCAGAGAGGGCATCCTTGGCCATGCCATCCAAGTTGACCACTTTTTCTCCCAGTCCTCATCACTTCCCAGCACCATCTCACACATCTCCGTGACTGGCTCGCTTTTCTAGAAGGGTTTTTGGCAAGCAGCAGGCAAATGGTAAGGCAGGGGGCCTGGGGCGCCGCTAACCCCAGACCCGCCAAGAATCTTCACACCCCTCCTCTGGACTCTCTCTCTCTGGCCTTCCCCTCCCCCCATGCTGACAGTGGCCTTTTATCCTCTCCTCCCAGGCCCAGGTGTGGCCACCCACGCATGCGCACATCCATTGGGCCGAGGGGCTACAATATGGAGAGGGTGCAGTACCACAGGTGCTGGTCATAGGGGTTAATGGCAGGAGGGTAATCCACATCCTACAAACGGACATCACATGAGGGCAGCGATTCTGTCTGCATCATTCTCAACTCCTTCCCAGTCCCTCAGAACAGGAAACTAAGGGGTGTTCAAATGACACTTTAAAGATTAATTCTTGACCGAATAAAGGGGAAAATGCCCTTCTCTCTGCCAGACTTTAAGAAAGTCTAAACGCTTCTCTTTCTTTATAAGGCAATGAGAGGAAGAACCAGCAGTCCAAGAGAAAGACATCAGCGGAGGGAGGTTTTCTACAGTTTTCCCTCGAACCCATTCATAACAACAAGTCATCGGGAAATATCCTTAAATATAATGGGAGGGTCCTGTCCCCCACTGTTGAGTTTTGTCAGTGTTTTAGAAGCTTCAGTTGTGAAGACCACCCCTTCCTCCACAGCAAAGGCAGCCGGGAAAGTGGGTACAGCCCCACTGCTTCCCTGCATCTGCTTCTGTGGGATCAGAAGCCCCTGCCTCTTCATATACAGGGGTGACATGGGGGAACACCCATCACAGCTTCTGCCTCTGAGCAGCATTTAGCAATGAGGGCTCCTCTATTTCCCAATAAAAATATCAGTAAGGCAGTGATAACTTAGAGCAAGATAAAAAGATTACGGAAAAATGAAATGCTCTTGATCAAATCACAGTAGTAGAAGAAAACGCTTCCTCGGAAATGGAAAGTGACTTCCTGGGAAGGAGAGCGGGGATGGGGAGATGTCTCTGAGGTGGGGTAAAGGAAAGCCTCAGTATCTCGCAAACTTCAGCCTGACTGACAAACGGGGGGAGCAGGACCTCCTGGTTTCATTCCCTCTCCTAGTTAAAACTTGGGTCAGCTGCCATGCTCTCCAGGTGAAACTTATCAGCTCTTCCTCCTCCCCCCCATCTTTCTTGCTTCCTTCCTTTTCCTGCCCCTACTCACTGAGCACCTGTCTGTTCAGGAGGCTCACCTGAGGCCTCAGAGGCCCCCCGAGCCCCAACTGGGCACACTGAGGTCTTTGCTCCCAAGGGACTCCCAGGGCAGCGGTGGGTGGGGGTGGCGGAGGGTGCCAGTGCTCCCAGCAGAGGAAAGGGCCTCGTGAAGGCATGGAGGTGAGAGGGGATGGGAAGGTTTAGGGGAAAGTGGGACGAACTGGGCCATCACTTCTTTCAGGGTCCATGGATCACCTGCAGCACTTGGCAAAACCCCAGCCCCTTCCTGATTGGCCAAGGCTCCAGGGTCTTGCTGTGCAACCATGCTGCCTGGCCTGAGTAAGTTCATTCTTGATTCAGGCAGGTGAACAGAGAATTTGGGAGCCTCTGAAATCTCTAATGCTGAAGCCGGGGATCAGACACAGGAAGGAAGCAGCAACTGAGCCCCCAACCCCTGAAATCTCCCCTTATATCCCTCGCACTCTCAGCCCAGGTATCCGTAATCAAAGGTGCATACACCCCCTGCTCAAGTGCGGGGGAGGGTGAGGGCTCCTATGTGCTTTTTGCACCAAGACAATATCAGATGTGGGGAATGAAACCTGGGAGGAAACTAAAGCCACAGGTGGCAGTCATAGAGGCAGGTGATGGGAAGGCACAAAAGAGTGTAAGCCACTCCATTTTCCCTATAGTTTGCTAAGAGTTTCCCAGAGCCGAGTGGATTGGACTCAGGAGCTTTCCTGGGACTGGAACCCAGGATAAGCTTCCGCCTCCTACACACTGCCATCTGAGAAGTGGCCACAAGGTGGCAGCAGAAGATCGGAGGGCTCCGGGCTCCGGCCCCACATCTGCAGATACTCCAAGGTGCCGGGGCTCTCAGACTGGACAGGGCCTGGAACATGTGGTCCCTGCCCTGACAGATGGCAGCATCAGAGTCAGGATGCCATAGTATGCGTGTGAACATATACACATGAATACACAAGGCTGTCAACGTACACACTCCATGGGGCGTGTATATGCACATATGCATCTATGCATATTGGTGGGGGCATGTATATGAGTGTGACATGGAGGTATGTGTGTCTATGCCTGTACAGCACATGGGGGTAAGCCTGGTTGCATGTATAAGTACCCTACTTAACATGCCCAACTCCCCCCACACCACCTCTGAGAAGACACCCCTGGCTTCCCAGGCCTCTTACCTCACAGCTACAGGGCTGAATCTGCTTCCATGGCCCACCAGCCAGGCTCCCTGAGGCCAGGCGCCATCATGGCACCCCCTCCCCCTCATTCTGAGTCATGGGCCAGGAGGCTACTCAGTCATCTTGGCTGGTTTGGAGACAGGGGACTGCCCAGAATGGCAGTTCGATGCTTCTTGATACGGGGCACAGAGTGTGGTCTCCATACTGAAGTCCTGGATGTCAAAACTCATCATTTGTGTGGTACAGGCTTGAGAAGATAGGCTCTGAGCCAGTCTGCCTGGGTTCAAGCCCCAGTGCCTCCATGAGTGACGACCTCCCCCCAAGCCTGGGCTTCCCTGCCATCTACAAAGATAATATGGGTGATAATATGGGTGACAAGGGAGCACTGTGAGAATGAAACAATCACCACTGTGTGAAGAGCGCAGGCTCTGCACTTGGGTGGGGTTGAGACAATTAGTTATGATCTTAATACTGGGTCCAGGCCTGGTCCAGCAGTGTGTTTGTGACCTTGAACCAGCCAGTTCACATCCGGGCTACCAACAGATCCCTGGATGACCACCATGGCCTCCTCCATAGCCTCGCTGCTTCTGCTCACCTGCCACTTTCCTCTCAGCAGCCAGAGTCATATTTTAAAGCTTAAATCACACCACATTGACGTGGAAAACCTTCCTGTGGCTCCCCACACACCTCATAGCAAATCCAAATCCAGCTTCTCTCTCTCTCTCTCTCTCTCTCTCTCTCTCTCTCTCTCTCTTTTTGAGACTAGGTCTTGCTATTTTGCTCAGGGAACTGCAGGTTCACGTTGCCCAGGGTACCAAGGACTCAAGCGATCTCCAGTCTCAGCTTCCCAAGTAGCTGGGATTACAGGTGCATAGCACCATGCCCAGCTATTTTTTGAGACACATAAGCACACAACAGGCACATGCACACAAACACACAGTACACATGTGTATATATACATACAAACACACAGGCACAAGCACATGCACACATACACATATGCACACACACGTACAAAATGTATGTGCTTTTCTTCACCGTCTTCTTCCCTGTCATAGACCAAATGGAAGCTCCATGATGGCAGAAAGTTCCCCAGTGAAGCACCGGCTGCTAGTAAAGTGCTTGGCAAATAATAGCTACCCGATAAATAGTTTACAAATAACTGAACCTATGTGGGATTTCCTCACTCGTAATATGGGTGACAATATCTCACATGGTGAGCCCAGTCTCACATGGCTGCTGTTAAGCAAGACAAGGCAGGCAAAGCAATTTCCTCCCTGGAGTGGGAGGTGCTAGGGCTGCTATCTTAGAAGTGGACACCAGGAGGCAGCATAGTTCCAAACAGCTCTGGTGGCACTCAACCCCTGCCAAGGGGAGCAGGAAGAAAGGGAGCTTCCGTAGCTCCTGGGCACCGTTAAAACATCACCCCCCATGCCCAGTCCATGGAGGGTCTGGCAGGTCAGTGTCACACACATCTCTCCCTTGCCAAGCCTTGGCTGGGTCACAGAAAGGTGGATAGCTTGTGACAGAGCTTAGAGCCCAGTGGAGACAGCCTCTGAACAAGTAATTAAAGCAATTAGTCTAATTCAAGTGATTAAAGCAAACAAGCTTTTACTCTGATGAGGCTTGCAGGATGCTTTGCACACAATGGCCCTGTGTCTGGTGCTGCGATGTAATGGCTGAAGCAGACTTCACCAGGTTTTGGTAAGAGCTGTCAGGCAGAGAACCACCAGTGCAAAGGCCCTGAGGCAAGAAAGTATTTGTCCAGAGAAAGGCAGGAACTCCCTGAGAAGCAACTCCCTGAAGCCCAAGCTTTCTGGCTCCCAGCCCAGGGCTCCTCCCTCAACCCGGGGCTTCCCTTCCAATAGGCTTTGCCTCTGATGTAGGGGCAGAGGAATTTTGGCCCAGAATGTGTCTGACCCAACTTCCCCTATGTATGAGCTGATAGGATATTTTCATTCTGATGTCTAGACTAAGACAATCATCAAATGTCCCACAGTTGGGGACACCTAAATTTGGGGAATGCAACCAGAGCAGGAGGGTTTCTGGGGGGCCAGTGGGCTGAGCACAGAGAGTCCTAAGAGCATGAGGACACTGACTAGGAGTTGGAGACACTAGGAAAGATCTGACCCTCCCCTACATGAACATTCCAGGGAAACAGCCTGGGATGGGGCAACCTTTCTTATCAGTCGAAGATAAGGTTGTACTGGAAAGAACACAACTCCTAAATCCAGAGGCTTAAAACCACAAAGATGTATTTTCCACTCACACAGAGTGCAAGGCACAGACAGGTCTCCTGCTGCCTTAGCACGGCCAGAACAGTCACAAGGGAAGAGAGCCTCTGCAAGGGAATGCCGCCACCTGGTGGCCACAGAGGGCACTTGGCCAAGCTCAAGGTGCTGCTGACGCAGGCATCCCAGCTTATAGAGAGGAGATTGGGAATGTGAGGAGCGCTAATGTCCTGCTTGCTGCTGCAGATGGACAGGATGCCCAAGAAACTGCAACTGAGAATTGCCCTTCCTAAAGAGCATTCCAGAAGCCTGGATTCTGGGTGGGGCAACCTGCTGTGGACAGTCGTGATGTTTATTGAGCATTTACTATGGCCCCAGCCCCATAGTTGTTTATTGCCCATTTACTATGGGCATTGTGACATTTTCCCCCTCAAACAAGGCTGCAGGTAGCTACTGAAGCCCTCCCCTTTTTTAGATGGAGAAATGGAGGCACAGAAAGCTTGAAGCAATTTGGTTAAGGCCACACAGTACAGTAATACCAAAGTGAGACTTCACACCTGAGCATTTGAGAAGAGAAAATGAGGCACAGTTTCCCTAAGTGAGACTTTGAGTGGTGGATGAGTGGAGGGGGAATATATAAGACAGTTCCTCTCCTCTGTGCAAGTCTTGCATTAGGATGATTTTAACAAAGATTTATGACTTTCCCAGTGCCCTTTTCCTTTCCCAACTATTTATACTTGTTTGTTTAGATGTTCATGCAGTTTTTATTTTGAAAATTATCTAACCTACTAAATATTTGAAGGAACACCCTTCACTGAGATCCACCAACAATCAACATCTGACCTCCTCTCCCCTTTCATCTCCTTGTCTCCCTGTTTCTCTCCCTCTTTTTCTCTCTCCCTTTTCACACATGCATATGAACACACACACATGCTCCACCATTGCCAAGTAAGGCGGAACATCATTATACATCCCCAAATACTTCAGCGTGCCTCTTCCAGGAGCAAGGATCTTCTCCCTGCAACCCCACACCGGTACCAAACCAAAGAGGCTCAGTATGAGTTTGGCAACATCACCCAACACAAGGTCCACACTCACATTTCCTCAGTTGTGTCCCCAACAGGCTTTGTGGCTGCTCATTTTTCCCATCCAGGATCCAATTGGACAGCAAGTGTGGCATGTAGCTGTCACATCCCCACTGCATTCCTTGTGACACGGCCTGTGTCCTCACCAGGTGCACATCAGTTTCAGGCCGGATGCTTCCTATTAGGGTTTCAGGTGCTGTCAGCCCACCTTTGCACAACTCACATCAGGGAAGGGCCCTCCAGCATCAAGGTACATCCCTTGGGGGTTCGCAGGCCACCTTTGGGTGACACTTCAAGACTATCCTGCTCTGCACAACTTTATGGTGTTCACGTGCATCGAAGAATCATGCCAGGACCGCTTAGTCCATCGGCAGTTAGAGAATGTTGGTCTTTTCACTTGGTACACAGTGAGTCAGCCTGGTTCCTCTTTGGACACAGCGCCACCTGCACCTGGTCCCTGGCTGCCCAGAGCTCTGGGTCACGCTGACAGCAGCTGGAAGGAGAGGGGGCAGCTATTAGGGGGAGAAGCCTGGCGCCCACCCCAGCTCCATCACTAACTGACCTTGTGGCCCAATGGTGGCCTGCAGCCAGCAGTATCGACTCATGTGGGGGATTATTGGGACTGCAGGCCTGAGCCAGACTATGTCTTCCAGTGAGGTGGCCGGGGCTTCCCTGTACTTGGGGATGTCAGGTAAGGGCTGGTCTGAGGAACTTTCTGAGCCTCTCTGGGCTTTAGCTCTCCCGGGTAAGACAATGGGTCAGACAGACTCCTTGCTTGGGTCTGTTTTTTGTTTTTGTTTTCTCAGAAATGTAGGTTCTACTACCTGCGTGTGCAAGAGGGATGATGATGATGGTGATGATGGTGAAGATGGTGGTGGTGACGATGGTGATGATGATGGCAGTGGTGACGCTGAAGATGGTTTGATGGTGGTAAGGGTGAGGGTGGTGATGATGATGATGGTAATGGTGGTGGTGGTGATGATGATGATGGTGGTGGTGGTGATGGCGGTGGTGATGATAGTGATGATGGTGGTCATGGTGGTGATAATGATGATGATGATGATAACAATGACACAATTACCACTTCTAGAAAGGGGAAATGAGCTCAGACACTTAACCAAGATTTCTGAATCATGTGATTTGACAGAGGAAGATCTGGGACATTGTTAACTAGAAATTCAACCTTTCGTTTTTCCCCATGCTGAGCCCAGGAACACATAAAGTCTCTCCCTACAGTTCTACTGTAGAAAGAGAATGGGACATGAGCCCAGGAGGGGTGGAGGTGTGAGCTGGGAGGAGGGAGGAAAAAGCCAGGCGAGGCGAAGCCTGATCTTCCCTTGAAGTCTCAGCCTTGTGTTTCATCTTCCAAATGTGTGCCAAATCCCCCTTCTGTTTCATAATATGTCCATGTTTGTTTCAATATGTTTAAAAATATTTTGAATTGCCATCAGAAGAAAATAAGCTTCCTACCCTACAGATCCTCCCCACCCCATCCGTGAAGCCCCAAGACCAAGAGATTGTGAAGGCTGGGAACCAGGCATCCAAAGGTCCCTGGCACAGAGGCCTGTGGTCCCACCCACACCTGGCCCAGGTCCCGGACACAGCTGTAGAAGGGGCCAGGGAGGCTGGATTGTCCAGGTCCTGCCTCGGCCAGATGATTTCTCTCTGCACAATCCTCATCACAGCCGATACTTTAAATGCCAAGGGTGACTTCCAACCACCCTCTCTGCAGCATTCTAGAAGCCATGGGTCCTGCCAGTCAGGGGTCATGACCATCTTTTCATTCGAATGAGAAAACTTGGAGAAGCAAGGTCAGATTTCCGAGGAATTGGTTAGGAGAATTATTGCAGACCCAGCTGTTCTAACTTCTGGGCCAAGGAGACTTCCTGTCGGCCTGTCTCCAGACTCTCATCTCATCCGCCATCAGGTCCAGGCAAAGGAGTAGCAGGGCCAAGAGGCCCTCCAGTGTAGCCAGGGCCAGAGAGAAGCCTGCTGCGAGACAGTCACCTACCACAGAGGGAGCCAGGTGACAGGAGTGGGAGACCTGTGGGAGCCAGGCAGCCTCAAACAGGCCATCCCTGGGTCTCCTGGACCTCCCCGGACTTGGGGGGGAAGCCTGTGCATAGCTCCGCATGGGGGAGTGACCTTGGCAAGTAGCCAGGCCTCAGGCCAGGTAGAGAAGGCTCTCTCACTGCAGGTACCTGAGGTAGTAGGGAGAGCTGTGAGGAAGCTCTCCGAGCAGAGGCTGGCTGACCTCACTCTCATAGCATTGCTAAGGTCCTTGGGTGAAGCGCTGTGCTGAGCCTCCGAAGCCTTCTGGAAGTAAAATGCAGCAAGCTTCAATGTCTTGACCCTTGCCTCCCATGAGGGGAGGTAGAGGACCCCAGAGCTGAGGGCCATCCCTGCTGTCCCCATGTAGTCTGGCAGAGGACAGCTGGTCTCTTGGAGAGCAGGTGACCACAGAGCTAGAAATCAAGAGCCCCTTCCCTGCCTCCACCCACAGCCCCGCAACACCGCTCATGGATGCTGTGTGTCGTGGAGAAGCCACTCGCCTCTCCGTACTGTCCACTCCTTTCCCACTCGGATACCGCCTCTCTGCCTACCTGCAAGGACTGCCTTTCGGAGCGTCCAGGGAGTGGACCAGTTTTTCACAATATGCTCTTCGACCTGAGGACACTATGATTCCTCTTCTCAGATGCCAAACAATGAGGCCCGGGAGAAGAGGCTGCTCAAGGTCACGCTGTGTTGGGAGACAGACTCAGAACTTGAACTCAAGGCTCCCGACCTGGATTCAGAACCATTTCTCTCAAAAGGATCCCCAGGCAGGTTCACTGGAGACAGGTGGGTCTCCTCCCCCTGGAGAGACAGTCTTTTGCCAGCGAATGGTGATGGAATCCCTTGTGGCCTTGGAGTAGGGGTCAGGCTGGCTGGACAGGGGACCACTGGCTGTATCCCGGCTCCCGAGAATGGCAGGGGTACCTCTTTGAGTAAACCCTTGGCTCTGGGCCTACACTACAGCCAGACAAGAAAGATGCCCCTGGGAACCTTGCCAGAAGAGGGCTGGGGACCCAGCCGGGGGTCACCCTAATTGTACAGCATATTCACACCCACATGGTGCTGTGTGACCTTGAGCAAGACCCGCCGTGGGTCTTGGTGTCCCCATCCCTAAACGGCACCAGAGGTTGGGGCCACCTTGAATTCTCTTTGGTGCAGAACCAGCTCTGGTACATACTGGAAAACTGAAGACTTGATTCCTTTCTTAAACCAAACAGATGAAAATATTTGGCTCTGAGGCAGCTTCATTGGGACTCTCCACTCAAAGGACAGAGCACCCTCCCAGGCCTGAGGGCTCCTCTCTGGCGCCCAGCCAGACTCTGGGGAACATCTGCTTCCACTCAACGTCCTCAGCCGCTCTGCCAGCAACTTGGCGCACAGCCTTGCTAGCTCTCCAGAGCCTGAGGGACGGCTGGGTCCCAATTACTGGAGAGACAAAGGCCTCGGGCAGGGCGGCACTTGTAGTTCCCACAAGGCTCCCACCACCCTGCACCAGCTGCCAGGCCTGCCTGGGGCCCCGACCTGAACACCAGCTAGGGTGTCGCTGAGCGGCTGGGGCAGGCAACTCTTGTGGGGTGGGAGGTGCTAGGAGGTGAGGAAGGCAGGATT
>PVHY01018778.1:0-28675 GCA_004024945.1 Uropsilus gracilis | reverse complement strand
GGGACAACAGACCATTCCAACTCTGGTTCTAGCCATCACAGAGTGGAGGAAACAAGGCTGTTTACCCGGGCATGGTGGCTCGTGCCTGTAAGCTTCGGCCTATGAAGCGGCTGGGGCTAGGGATCGCGGCTCGAGTCCCGCCTGGGGCCCATAGTGAGACCTAGTTCCAAAAAAAATAGCTGGGTGTGGTGGCGTGCGCCTGTAATCCCAGCTACCTGGGAAGCTGAGGCTGGGGATTGCTTGAGTCTGTGGTACCCCAGGCAATGAGAACCTGTGGTTCCATGGGCAAAAATAGCGAGACCTAGTCTCAAAAAAAAAAAAGAAAGAAAGAAAAGAAACAAAGCTGTTTAGCTCAGACTGTCCTCTTTAAGCTCCAAGGCCCCAGAGGCCATAATACTACCAGGATCTCCATGACAGTGACTATGCAGGCCACCTCCTCCCCGACCACATTCTCTCCTGGGTCCCTGGCCAGAGACCTCACCTGGCAGGCTGCGTTTGGGGCCATCTCTCTGTACAGACCCCTCCTTGCACTGTCCTCTTCTCGTCCACATGCCCTTGAGTGTCACCGGCCCTTTCTTAATCCCCGTCAACCCTCCTGAGTCCCCGGTCTCCAGCTGCATACTCCATGTTTCGGCTCTTTCTCCGGGGCTTCTCTTACTGGGCAGGTAAGAGCCAGGGTCTTGCAGGACTTCCCTTCAAGCCCTCCAGTGGTCCCACTTGAGCAACCAACTTTGTTTCTCCCTCACTGCAACTCCTGCCCCATCCAGACTGTATCCCCAGAAGGCTTCTGGAGTCCCTGTCCTAGAGCACACACCTGCGTCTGTCCCTGAGGGGGGTTCCTCCTCCACACCTGTAGTGCCAGGGAAATCTCTTCTCTTTGAGATGCCACAGCATCTCAAAGATGCCACAACCTGTAGCAACTTTGATCAAGCCTTCACTTCCCATCATGGGCAGTCATGACACAAGGCAGTCATCCAGTCTGTCCTGTTAGCCACCCTCCTTTACTGTCACCCCCATCTGCTGACCTCTTGACACTCCTGCCTTCGCTCCCTACCTGTCTCTCACCATCCTCCCAGCACCTCCCCACCCTTAAAGTGAATCAAGGTCCTGTCCTTGAAGGTCCGGCGTCCTTGTCCTGTCCCGGTCCTCAAGTTTATTCCTTAGGCCAAGACAATGTGCAGTTTAAGCTCACGGTGGAGGAAGAAACTTGGGTTCTGAGGCCAGTACAGAGACGGCTGCCAGTGTCTGCTCCTGAGTTGACCTGAGCGTGGAGGGCCGTGGCCTGCAAGGTGCAGACCTCAAGCCAGCACCACAGAACTGGGGTGAAGGGGGAGCATGAAGGACACTTCTTGGTTGGCATTGTGAGGGGAAAGGGTGTTACGGACCCGCCAAGCAGGGCCAAGTAGAAGCTGGTGTTCAGGTGGCCGTGGAGTCTTCCGGTGCAAGAAGACCCAAGCCATTTTCCTTCTTTTCCCGTCTAGGAAAAAAGGCAACCCGTCTCAGACTGGTCCCAGGGGCACAGAGGGACATGGGAATTAAACTCTGAATATGGGTAACTGGTCTGCGTAAAAGACACCTGCTGCTCAGGAGTGAACTGCTGTCATGGGGAGGCAGACACCCCGTGCTTGCCCACAGGGCTCACCTCCTAAGAACAGAAAGAGTCGTTTCTCCCCGTGAACACAAGAGGGCGCTTTGCCATCCATCAGAGCCCCCAGCCTGAGGTCGGGCACCTGAAACCTGCTGGTCGGGCCTGTGCAGTGAAGAAAGGCAGTTTTAGACAACTTGAGAGGCGCAGGTTGGCCAGAAGCAAGGTGACCAAAGTAGCCAGGGCCCACCTGTACTCCCAGAGAACAAGTCTCTGTGTCTCTACTCCGGAGGGCCGCGTGAGGACTGTGGGTGCTGGGGGTAAAACCGGAAGTCAGTGCCTGCTTCTGAGCTGGTTGGAGCTTAAGAGAAACCTGGATACAGTAGGGTCCCAGTCAGAGTTGGTGAGTGTGTAAGAGTGTGAGTGTGAAAGTGTGTGTCACTGTGTGTGTGTTTGAGCGTGTCATAAGGGAGTGTCAGTGTGGATGCGTGTGAGGCTGAACATGAGTGGAGTGTGGGGGTGTAAATGTGTTAATGCATGTGCTTGTGTATGTGTCAGTGTATGAGTGTGAGCCAGTGTGTGTGGCAGTTTGGGAGTATACACGTGTGTGAGTTTGTGAGTGTACAGGAGTGTGGGCATTGGGTGTGGAGTGAGTGTGTCAGTGCGCATGTGTGGGAGTATGAGCGTGTGTTCGAGTGAGAGTGGGGAGGTGGCTGTGTCGGTGTGGAAGAGTATGTGTGTGAGTTTCCCTGTCAGTGTGTGATTGCTCAGCCACTGCCTGCCCGGCACCTGCCTTGGACGCCCCTCTTTCAAGCCCATCCTTGTAACATCTTCAGTCATAAGCTCATGATCCCAACAGGGAAGGCTCCTGTCCTAGCTGCTGTCATTCAGTCACCTCCCCATCCCTAGGCACCCCTGACCCTCAGTCCCAGAGCTCCAGTACAGGGACATGCAGCCCGGGATAAGCGGACAGGCATCTGGCTCACTGTGGGAGGCCTGGGCAAGAGGCCAAGAGGCGCTCCACCAAGGCACCAAGGTCATCACACCCCAGCCTAATGAGCTGGAAAGCTCTCCCTGGGATTAGGGCAGGACTTCCTCCCAGAGCCCTGTCATCTGGAACCACCTCCCCCACCCACCCTATGGGGAGATTTGAGTGCCTATAGCAAGGTCTTTTGAGGAGGATTCTCTTGAGTGAGCCTCAGTGGGGCTAGCAGGTGAGCCAGCCTCCCTGCATACCAGAAGCTCCTGAAAGCTGTGGCACCTCCCTGGGACACCAGGTGATTCTGGAAGCCATGTCAGAGGCCAGGAAGCTGGAGCCTGGGTCCTGAGAACTTGAAGCTCCGCTGGTGATGATGGGCAGGAGGGAGCACATGGCAGGGTGCTGGGCTTCTGGCTTCCTGAGTCCAAGGACAGGAAAAGATGGCCAGCCCCGCACCTCCCCTTACGTGAGGGCCAGGTGACTTCCGAGCAGACTCTAGCACTTGTTCTAGCTCATGGACGGGAGCAGACTTTGGGGCAGGCAGGCTCAGGTCCCAGCTCTGCTCTTTCTGGCGATGGGATCTGGCCAAATCTCTCGCTCTCTGAGACTCAGCTCTTAAGGGCCTTCCTAGCAACTGTGGCTTAAGTCGGTGATGTGCCCAGCAGGTGTGAGCATTTGGTCCGTGGCAGCTGCTAGAGCTGTGGTTGTTGCCATTTTATTCTCTTGGTGACTCTGGTGGCCCAGAGTGGCTGTTCTTTGTGGGCAAATGCTGGCGCCAAGGCCACCTCCGGAACTCAGCCTCCTGGGGACCTGTGGCTTCCCTTCGTTGCAAGAAACACCAGGGTCTGCGTCTCTGGGGAAAGGCAGGGGTGGCTCCGCCTGTCAGAGGGGCAAGGCAGGTGCAGAGGGTCCCTAGCGCTGTGGCCCTGTCTGGCTCCGCGGCCACCGATGTCCGTAATGGCCGGATGCAACTAGGAAGCGCGTGCATCTTCTGAGGTGGGGGCCTGCCTCTTCTCCTCCTGTTTTTTCCTTTACCATGACGCCTGTTGCTCATAGGTACAAATCAAACGAAGAGTATGTATATGTGCGAGGCCGCGGCCGAGGGAAATATGTTTGTGAGGAGTGTGGAATTCGCTGCAAGAAGCCCAGCATGCTGAAGAAACACATCCGCACCCACACTGACGTCCGACCCTATGTGTGCAAGCACTGTCACTTTGCTTTTAAAACCAAAGGTAAGAGCCAGTCAGCTGGGGCACTGCCCTGTCCATTGCAGGGAGCTCCCCTCTGGGAGCCCCAGCACAGAGCAGAGGGGCCCAGTCCTCTCTGCCTGAGGCCTGGACACCCCCCCCACTTCCCCAGGGGCAGAGCAGCCTACTTCAGACTGGGCCAAGGCACCATGGCTGACCCAGCCTGCCCTCTTCAATTTGCCCAGCCCCTCCACCTACATGCTTGCCCCACTGGGCTCCGATGGCTCCCTTGTGCACAGTACTTAGTTTGGATTTTACCTCATCACCACCCCCTTCCAGTTGCATGTTTCCTGAGCCCTGAATCCACCAACTTGATGGGCTCCTGCATTGACAGTTGTCACCTCACACTCACATTCAGAGATCCATCCTACACGAGCCACTGAACATACTCGCATCATCGCTTCTCATGCCAGGATCCGCCCTCCTCCACCTGCCCTGCCACTCAGACCACGCTCCCGCTCCACTGGGCTTCTCTGCAGCTCTCAGTTCAGGGCTCAGCAACCCCCCAGCTGTCACCCCAGCCACACCCACAGCAGGTCAGCACAGGTTCTGGCCATCACTGAGAAAGGAAGAAGGACAGGCCATAGAGGGAACACGTCCCCACTGTGATGGTTGGTGGCCTGGTCTGCTACGCCCACAAGGATCCTGGTGTGGACAGATGTGGCCGAGTCCATGGGACTTGGGTAGAACCCCCCCTCTTCATTCTGTGGCCCCTCCTGCAGGACAGGCAGGGAAGACGCCGCAGCTGGTCGCTCAGCGGGTGCCTGAGCACACCAACACACCTGGGAGAGAGGCCTGCGCCCTCAGCTCCTCTGGTGCTTGAGCATTCCTGGGTCAGGGCTTCAGGAAAGAACCTGCTCCTCTGAGTAAACTGGGGGGGTCCCAGGCCAACCTCCCCAGGAGCCACGTCTTTTCTCAGTGGACGGAACTCGAGAGCATTGGGCTTTGCCACTCGTCGTCTTTCCTTCTGTGGGTCAAGTTGTTACCATGGGAGAGGTTGGATGCAGTTTTGAAAAGGTTCCCATAGATCTCCTGCCTTCCTCACCTCCTCCTCCTCCTCTTGCTGCCTGACCCCCTCTTTTCTCCCTGTGTGTGGCCATGGGGCAGTTTGCCAGAGCCCCTGGCCTATGACCTCTGGTCTCTGAGCCCTGTTCATGACCCCGCCTCTGTCCTTGTGCCCTTGTGCTCAAACAGAGCTCAGACTCCCCACCACGCTCATGGTCCAAACACAGGTACCCACCTTCTCACTTCCTGCCCTGACCTTTCTTTGGCATCTCATGGGCCATGTCCCAGGACTCTGCACCTGGAGAAGATACCCTGCCCCCAACCCACGGAGCCTCTGGAACCCTGCACACCAGGCCCCGTCTCAGCCCTGGACAGGCGGGTGCTGTCTGCCACGGGCAGACATTCCTCTGGGCTTAGATGGTCAGTGGGGACTTTACAGAAGAGCGACAGGAATAACTAACAGAATAACTAACTCAACACTAACATGCTGTCACCCAAACCCCCCGTGACAGTGGGCAAAGCAGGTCCCAGGCAACGAAGGTGACTGTTAACACTAGAGCTATGACTAGAACCCAGAACCCCAGCGTCAGGGTCACCACCTCCATGTCTTCCTCTCTGTTACAGTCCCCTCCCTTCCCTGGAAGCGGCTGAAGGCTCCAGTCACGTGGCCAGGTGTGGGTCACAGCCGCTGCCCCTGTTCCCAAGTACCTGGAGGTCACACTGTGCCGGGAGATCAGGAGACCGATTTGGCTGATCTCCTGGTATCCCTCGGAGGTCTGTCTTTTCGGAGAAAGAAAGGCCTGGTCCTTTCTCACCAGGTCTGAGAGCAGCCTGGCTCTCTGGCAGGAACACCCATTTCACAGGAGATGACTGCACTGGAAGGAAACCAAGCCTTTCTTCTGTCCCTTCCGGGGTCTGAGCCAGTGGGGAGCCCTGGCAGTTCCCCAGGCATGTCCTGAGCAGGGGGGCTGCAGGGCCCTGCACCCTGGGCTTTCCCACACTACCCAGTGGGCCAGGGCCAGGGTACTTGGTTCACAAACGGTGATTAGGGGGTGTGCTGAGCTCTTCGAGTGCTCATAGAGGCTTCTGGAGGACAAGTCCTTCTAGAATCTGAGCAGTGAGTGAACTGAAGTGACTGAATCTCCAACTCCATGACTGCAGAGAGGGGTGGGCTGGGGGCTGGGCTCTTGGCAGTTTGGAGCTGAGAAACTTGCTCTGCTCTCTGTCCACAGGGGAGGGCAGAGGAGGGCAGAACACTGAGACTACTAGGCCTGTATCTTCCCGAAGTGGGGGATCCTCAGCCATCAGTTCTTGGCCTGCCAGGTGGCTTCCATCTCACCCCCAGCTCTGGCCCAGCTGGGCTGTGTGGCACTGAGGCCAGGCCTGGTGGTCCTCGGGCTTCCATCACCCCGCCTGGCTACTCTAGGCAAGGGAGCCCCTCCTGTCCGTCTCTGTCTGCCTGTCCATGTCTCTGTCTCTGTGTTAGACGTTGTGCCAGCAACTCTAGCCCCCACAGCTAGCTGGGACACATCAGGAGGTGGGGCCAGGAAGGGGCCATCCGAAGGGCCCTGTGGGGTGTCTGGGGATCCCACTTCCTTCCCCAGAGGTTCCCAGAGGCCGGTGCGCACATTCCACGCCCTCCGTCGATCACCTCAGGGAGCAGAAATGGTGATAGTGATGGGCCTGGGGTCCATCAGGCCAGGGGGTGGAGGGCAGGCGGTTGGTCAAAGCGACAAGGCGGAAGCGGTCACTGACTGGTGCTGTCAAGGGAAATGCGCCTCTTTCGGTCTCCCATCATTTCCATCTGCTTGCCTTTCCTCCTCATTTCAGGACTGTCAGGCTTCCGGGGGTGGGGAGGGGGGCAGCTGGGACAGATATGGGGTACAGTGGACTCTGCTTTACAAACCAAGGTTCTGCCTCCTTGACAGGTGTCCAGATAGAAAAAGGCCCTGAGGCCACTTGGTCACCGCCCTCAATTCAGAGGAGAGTTGGGGGGGGTGGGGAGTGGGCGAGGGTGCTGGGTGGCACTGGGGATTGCTCCTGGACCCCCAGTGACCTCAGACTCCTGGCTCCCTGCAACACCAGGGGCAGAGGAGAAGCAGGTGTGGAGGCTCCCAGTCTCTCCTCAAGAACCCCCAAGTCTAGACGAAATGGTAAAGTCATTTGCATCACAAACCTCATCTCTGCATCTCTCTCCTCCACACCCTCCAGGACTCAGCTGACAGAGTCCCTGGAGCTCAATAAAGGGCATTGTCATGGGGGGAGGGGACACAGGGGGAGAGAAGGAGGTTTCACAAGGTAGGCAGCTGCCCTCTGCCAGACATTTCTACAGCATTATCTCATCAGCTTCTCCTAACATCCCAAGAGGTAGGTATGACTACATTTGCTAGAAGTGGGGCTCACAGACTAAGAAACCTCAAGAGTACACAGCTAGCCAGTGACAGAGCCCAACTCAAACCCAAAGGCTCAGACCCTCAACTTCCTAGACCCCCATGCACCCCCAAGCTCCCAGACCTTCCTGGTTCCATCCCCCTGGTGTGGAGCAAGCCCCCTGACACCTGGCTCTAGATAGGGTCAACCAACAGGTGAACCTGTTGGTTCACCAGGTTGGGTGGGCAACAGGAGCCCTCCCCGGGCATTCCAGCAGCTGAGACAGCTGGTGGCATCTTCAGCACCCTGGTCCAGCACTAGGGCGGAGAGAGGGAGAAGCCTGGTTCTGCTGGGGGTGGGTTACAGGGACTGTGAGGTTCTTTCCCACAGTGTTCACATGATATAGGGAGAGCATTTCCCATGCATGGTCAACTGTGCACACATTGTGCGCTCCGCATCTAACTTCATTGAATGGAGACTGGACCTTCCAGACTGAGTACGTGCAATGATGTCAGAGCCACAACGAGCAGTGTGTAGTCCTCTGTGGTCTGGTGTAGGGGACCATGGCCTTATTCCAGAACATCAGGGCATGGTTAGCTTCTCCGGCCCATGGTACCTTTCACCTCCTCTTGTCCTGCTCAGGCCTTGCCTGCCCACAACAGTGAGAACAGTGGACAGGAACTGTTGAGGTCCTTCTGGCCCTAGAGAACTCTGGTACCTTTCACCTCCTCTTGTCCTGCTCAGGCCTTGCCTGCCCACAACAGTGAGAACAGTGGACAGGAACTGTTGAGGTCCTTCTGGCCCTAGAGAACTCTGGAAGTTTCAATTCTGCTCCACCTTTGGCTGGGAATCAAAGATCCAGATCTTTGGTTCCTGGTTCCTGGCCAGTCACAGGAGGAAAGGCTGAGGGGAAAGATATAGACCAGGACTAATGAGAGCAAAGAGGGGAAAACAGCTCCTCTCCCATCCCCACTGCCGCTGGCCTGCTCACCTTAGCCATCCCCAGCTCAAGGTTTCCATTTCCTAAAGAAGTTCCCTTAAAACTCTCCAAATGATTAAGAAACACCCTTGATCGATCGATCTCTGTTCATCTTTTCATCCACCCATTTCTCTATCCTCCCTCCTGATGGTGTGCCTTCCTGAATCTTCCCACTGACTTTCTCTCACTCTCTGTCTCTCTCCCACGTCCCATCTGTCTCCATGCCATGCCATCCCTCCATCTACCTTCCCATTATTTTTTTCCTCCTGCCTGCCTATCACCCTGTGTATTTACAGGTGTATGCATCCATTCACCCAGCCAGCCAATTCCTCTCCATCCAAGTCGCCATCCTCCCTTCTAGCTCTCCTACCTTTAATAATCCATTTCTATCTCTCTTTCCATGTATTATCATCCACTCATCTTTCTGTCCATCTGTATATCATCCAATCATCTGTCCATTATCCTGCTCCTTCACTCCATATTTTTCTTATCCATTTACCTATCCATCCGCCTGTCCGTCCATTCAGCCAACCATCAGCCAACCATCCCCTATGCATCTATTCTAGGTGTCTATTCTCCTCTCTCGAATCCATCCAGACTTGCCAGTTAACAAGAGTAGTGAGCCAGCATGCCTCAGAGATTTTGTAATTTATTATACAGACCAGCGTATAGAAAGACGGCAATCTGCAGAACAACTGTGAGCGTGTTTGGGGTGGCTGCTGAACCAAAAGAACATCCTGAGGCAGCTGGTCTGCATCTCCCTGGGCCAGATGGGGCAGGCGCCCTCCTGCCCAGTGCCCCTCAACCTGGGAGTGCTGCGTGCACATGGGGAAACTGGGGTATTGCTACCTAGCCCACAGAGTAGTCGCCCCTGCTCCTCAGCCTGGGAGTTGACCTCGCCATCAGGCATCAAGCACACCCTGAGGGCCTTGTGGGCATGAAGTCTGGCAGACCTTTGCCCTGCCTTCCCTGGATGAACCTCCTGTGTCTGCACTGCACAGTGATCTGGGGCAACAAGCCCAGGAAGGAGACATGACTTTTAGTGGCCCGTCCCTGTCCAACAGACTTACCTACACCTTCTGTTCTCTTTCCATGTCTAATATAACTTTGTCCTGGTTCTCTCCCCTAAGCTGCTTTCCTGTGGGCTGCCCTAGAAGTTTCCTCAGCCAGAAGGAAGTCCTTAGCACCCCCCACACACCTTTTTGGCTAACGGGAGCCTTGATTTCCCAGCATTTGAACTGGCCGATGTTTCTGCTTTGCTGAATGTCACCCACTGCTGGGCCCTGAGTAACACCAAAAGCAGGAAAAACCTACTGCATATGAATTGTCTTTTAATTTCTTGCTCCTTTTGTTTTTGTTTTTTTAACCAGCATCTCCCATCCTCATTATACCCTTTGTCCCCTCATAGTCTCATGCCCACCCCACCCCTCTCCCAAGCCCGGCCTTGAACTAGGTCTATGGCTGCACGTTCCAGCCTGAGAACCTGGGCATAGAGAGGTCCGCATCTGCCCAGCTCCTGTGGCTGGCAGTGTCTCGACTGATCTGGAACATCATCATGGCCTGCCAGCCAGACGCTGCCTCTGTGCCCCGCCTGCCCCGGCCCTCCAGCAGAACCTGAGTCAGTTCTCATTTCCTTCCAGGGAATCTGACTAAGCACATGAAGTCGAAGGCCCATAGCAAAAAGTGCCAAGAGACCGGGGTGCTGGTGGAACTGGAAGCCGAAGAAGGTAAGGATGGCGAATTTATCCCCTCCCCCTGTCCCTCCTCCCCAGCTTCCTCCTCTTCCCTTCCCCCTCCACTTCCCCTTATTCTGTCCCCTCCCTCTGCTCCCCTCCTCCTCTTCCTCACCTTGTCTTCCAGACCCCCTACATTATCAGGGGACAGGGGTTAAGGTCACCGAGGGATTGCCCCCCACTCACCAAACACCCATATGTACTGTGCAGCTGTCGCTATTGTGCATCCTGGCCCTCGTGTATGTGGTCCCCTGTACCCCATAAGTGCCTGATGGATGTGCACTGCATAAATTAATACATGGGTAATTACACTGATCAATGCCCACAAAGTGTCAGGCATGCTCTGAGCACGTACCTGGAATTGTTCTGGCAAATCTTAGCAATGACAGCGAGGCACACACGCTTTGGGCCGGGGCCTTTCAGCAGAATCAGCCCTGCCAGAACCCCTCACTTCCCACCCAGCACTACTCCCACCCAGCACTCCTCCCAGCAGTAGCCCCCCCCCCATCCAAAACCAGAGACCTGAGATGATGGACAGAGGAGGTGAGTTAAAGGCAGTAGTCTGGCTGAGCACCCAGAGGAGGCCAGAGAGTCTCTGGGGGCAGAGAGGTTGTCCAATGTCCCTAGCAGCAGAAGGCCTGCACCAGGCAAACCCTTTTAGATTCCCTAAAGTCAGAATCAGGTAAAGGAGGCTGTATATGTCACCATCTGTCAGTCCCTCTGCCATGTTCTCTTGTTTTTCTTATTTGGAGCTGTATTGACAGTCTCACAAAAGAGTTAGATCATATGTCCTTCTCGTCTAATAAATGAGCTTTATTGAACAGAACACAGTGAACTTGGGGCCCTTTCCCCAAAACGAGGATGTGAAGTGACTGTGCTCATAGAAAGCACATCAGGCCATTCATCGATATTGTTTTATTGAATCCTCACCATGGGGAGAGAGTCGTGTGCTGCCCCATTTGACACTGAGGAAAGTAAAGCTAAGGCCATGGGCTAAGGTCATATGGAAACACTGGCTTATGCTGCCCCAACACCTGGTGGCCTGGACAAGGCACCTGAGCAAAGACTGGAGTTCAGAGCCAGGACCCAGGAAGTTGCAAGTGACACCACGGCAGGTATCCACTGTGGGACCCTGAGCTGGTCCCTGCCCCTCTCCCAGCCTCAGTTTCCCAAGGAGACAAAGGAATGGCCATCCAACCTTAGTGAGGATGAGGTCTGTGCATTCGTTCCAGAAATAACTCCTGCATGCCACACTGCTGTGGGCCATTCTGGGTGCTGGAGATTCACAGTGCACAAAATACACTTCCTGAACGCGACACCCGCATCCTGGAGAGGAGCTGGGTGTTGAACAAGGGGACCTGGACAGACTATGAAGCCAGCAATGCGAGACCAGAGGACCAAGTGAGGGCTGGGAAGGTGCAAGGGTCTCTAAGGGTTCAGGCCAGGCGGAATCCAGGGAAAGGTTCTCCCTGCAGGGAGGTGGTGAGGTTAGAGAGATCTGGGTACCAGTTGGTTTGGACCAGGAGGACTGAGTGGAGATAGGGAGAAGGGGTCCCACTCTGGATACATTCTAGAGAAACAGCTTGAGGCTTTGCTGACACATGGTGGGGACAAAAGGGAGACTCTGAAAAAAAGTGGAACCAAGCATGACTCCGAGGATTATCCCTAAACCTGGACTGTAGAGTTGCCAGTTCCCGTAAGAAGGAAGAATCAGGTAGAGGCACATAGGCCTATAGAAGCCTCACGCAGCCTGGAAGGAACGACTGCCCTCTGGTGGCCGGCTCTCGCCACCGGCCTGCCCCGATAGTGCGCTTGAGCAGCAGCGCCACCATGTGGCCAAACCTCTTGTGAAGCACCTTCACCGTGCAGTTCAGAGCAGGCAGGCTTTGTGGTGCAGTGGTGATGATTCCACCAGGAACCTTGAGTTAGGACTGCCTAGATACGGGCCTCCCACAGAGCCCTGCAGAAGCCCAGATGCCCCTCTTTGGGCCTCAATTTCCTCACCAGTGAAAAGGTCCTTTAAGAGGCCTCCCTGCAGGTTGCTGGTCCTGACTCGATCCCTGGAAGCTCCGCCTCTGACCTGCAGTAAAACACTTGTGGTGCCACGAGTTTACTGAGGTTGTGGGCCCTTGAGATGGTCACAGCCAAGACTTACTGGGTTCTTACTGTGTGTCAGACCCTCACAAACCACCACCACCCCCCCAACAGCTTTATGAGGCTTGGATTCTGGCTTCTCTGAGTGTAACCAGTTAAACTGGCCTGTAAACCTGCATCCTGACTCAGCTACCAGTCTTGGATGATCTTGGAGAACGCATGCCCAGGCCTACCCCACCCCCCAGTCATGGATCTCCCCACATGTAAATGAAGGATAAGGCTGGGAGAACTGGAGCCCCCTAAAGTTCTGTGCAGGAAAATCAATGCCCAGGGCAAAAATGCCAGGTGCCTGGCACCTCTGGGCACCCCTTCCCATCCCCAGTCACCTTCCTTTTTCATCATCTGCTTCCACTGATCCTTCCCTTCCCACTGCCCCATCTGCTTCCAAGAGACCCTGCCCCTGCCCTCAGCCCATTGGCCCTCCCATCCCCTGCCAGCCCCAGCTCCACCGATGGTGTGGACATACACCCTCCTAATGCCCACTCTTCCCCATCTCATGCATCTCACTGTAGCCTGTAGAGCTATTTGGAAGTGCTGCCTTCTGAACCCTTGGCAGGCCAGCATAGTGGGGTCTGGAAGCCTGCTTGCATAGTCAGCTTTTGACTCCAGCTCTCTTGGTCAGCCATGGGGCAAGTACTGGCATGTCCTGGTAAGCCGGTGGGGCTGGCTAGCCAGCCTCCCTCTCACCAGAGTGGCCTCTATAGGCCAGAAGCCCATGCACACAGCACTGCAGCCCACCTGTGAACCAGGGGCACCCAGTCTATCAGGTATCTGCCAGGTGGGCCGGACATGAGCAGAGATGCCTATTGCTACCCATTTCAGAAGGGCCGGGATTAGGCCCTTGTCACATGAGAGGTGACCCAGTCACCTGGGGCCATTTCATGAGAAGCCGTGTCAGGAAACTGGCAGGGAAGCGTACCCCTCCCCTGGAGGGGCACTGCCAGGTGGCACAGGGGTCAGCCCCTCTGAATGAGAGCAGCTGATGGGGCCTGCTCCACACCAGAGGCCAGCTTGGCCAAGCCGCCGCAGAGGCCCCAGCCTGTCACCTGCCAGATGCTTCGCACCAGCCCGTCGGCCTCCCAGCCATGTCGGCAGCTGCCTGTCATACTGACTGCTGCTCACTGCTGCCAGCTTGGCCAGCGTGGTTGAAATGATAGGCTTGTGGGTGTATTAAATGTGGCTGTGACTATGTGAGGCCTTGCTCTATGCCAGGGGGCATTTATTGCTCTGGGCAAATCCTATGGGGTGAGACCATCACATTCATTCAACCTGGGGAGACTGAGGCGTAGCAAAATGACTTAACCTGCTCATAGTAAGCAAACACTGAAATGCTGGCTAAAAAAAAAGGGGGGGGGAGGCTTGTCTTATTTGCTATGGCTCAATACCAACCCTACTGTTTAACTTCCTGGAGCAAGTTGATCTTGCTTACCTCAGTTTCCTCATTTGTGTCATGAGATAAATTAATATGGTGCTGACTTCACAGGATTTGAGGATCAATGAATCAATACATGTGAGGCCTTTAGAACTGAACCTGGAACAAGGTAGGTACAAGTAGGTTTTGTTCACCATGATTTACGAAGTCTTCCCCAGATCTCTTATATCCCTCATCTCTCAACAATCTTGCGGCCATGGCTGTTAGGCCCTTAGCAGACCAAGGAGCTGGTCTTAGAGAGCAGCGGTATTGAGGCCAGGCATAACCTGTGGTCTCCTGTGCTCCCCCTCAGGAACCTGTGACGACCCGTTCCAGGACTTGGAAGGGCGAGAGGGCTCAGAGGCCGTGGCGGAGCACCAGTTTTCAGACCTGGAGGACTCAGACTCAGATTCAGATCTGGATGAAGATGAGGATGAGGAAGAGGAGGAGAGCCAGGATGAGCCTTCTGGAACGTCCTTGGAGGCACCCCCGCCGGGCCCACCAGACTCCTTGCCCGTTCCGGGTCGTCAGCCCCCAGACACCGCCTCTGGTGACCAGGCCATTCAGGGCAGCTCGGTCTCAGAAGTCAAGCACTTGGTAGCTGGCAGTTGCTCCACATCCAGCCAGAGCATCCTATGCCTCCCCCAGCTGGGACCGGCCCCTTCAGGCCCCATGGAGAAGGACACAGGCTTGGCCCTGAACACCAAGACCACGTCCCCAAGAGGGTCGTGGTCCCCAAGCAAAGAAACGGCCAGCCGCCCACCGCTAATCCACAAACACTCACTAACCAAAAGCGACTCGTCTCCCCAGCGACACTCACCGGCCCAAGAGTCACAGGCCTCAGCCCCAAGCCCACCCGGCCCCCAGGCAGGCCCTCACCCTTGTGGGTCCCCAAGACTCAAGCTGTCTCCTCTCACCCACCACCCCCCGGGGAGGGAACTGCCCCCTCGAGCGCATCTACCCCCTGAACGCGAGTATGCCACAGACCCAGGCCCTCCCAGACATTCGCCCACCAGGAGATGGTCTCCGGGCCAGACTGAATCACCACCACCTTCAGTGCTGGCAGGAAAGTGGGCCTTGGCTGGGCCTGGCAGCCCCTTGGTGGGTGAGCCCGGCCCAGGCTCGGGGCTAGCCCCGCGGGCTCTCTTCCTGCCCGCGCCTCTACCTCACAAGCTCCTCGGCAGAAGCCCCGAGACCTGCGCCCCCACGTGGGTAAGTGCCTACTCCAGAGTGACAGGGTCACTTCTCCCCAGTGCTTGGGCGGTGGGGAGGGTGGGCCTTGGGGGAACCCCACAAGTGCACCTCCCAGGGCATCATGCCTGGACCTAAACAGTCCTGCCAGTTTGGTTTAGTGGTCACGTGTGATAACAAGTGTTTGTGGGGTGCTCCTGTGCCAGGCACAACACTGGGTCCTTAAAGCCAGTTAATTTTTTTTTTTTTTTGAGACTAGGTCTCGCTATTTTTGCCCGTGGAACCGCAGGTTCTCGTTGCCCAGGGTACCACAGACTCAAGCAATCCCCAGCCTCAGCTTCCCAGGTAGCTGGGATTACAGGCGCGCACCACCACGCCCAGCTATTTTTTTGGAACTAGGTCTCGCTACGGGCCTCAGGTGGGACTCGAACCACGATCCCTAGCCCCAGCCACTTCTAGACTGAAGCTTACAGGCACGAGCCACCGTGCCCAGCCCAAAGCCAGTTAATTTTGCCTCAAATGCAACAAGGCATGGACACTGGAGCTGGGCTACCTAGGATCCAGTCCCAGGTTTCCTCCTTACAAATGGTGTGGCCTTGAATGTGGCCATGCCCCTTGTGCCATGGCCCTCTACTCCATCCCCATCCATGTGTGTGCTTCGAGCAACTGGTAGGCAACCACAGCCTTCACAACTCCCACATCACTGTCATCACTGTCACCTCAGAGATACCACAGCCCATACTGGCCCTGTCCAACTGCCAGCACCCTCGCTGTCCCATTACCCAGGCCATCTCTCCAACAGGTCACTCCCACCACTTACCAGCTGTATTAGTATCATCACATTGTCACCACCATGCCCGTCGCTGCCATCAACACCATCACAGTCCCTACCCCGTGACCTCAGCACTGACATCACCAGCATCAACTCACCTTTTCCTCCCAACACCTCACTGTGCCTTATTGTCAGGACCAACACCACCATCATTCAGAGCCCACCTCCAAGGGGGGCACGCTCTGGGTGTCTCTGCTTGAGTTTTAATTTGGGGTCACGTGAAAATCCCTGGTGGCAGGAGGCAGCCAAGAGCCTTGAGTAGGAGCCCATGTTTGATGCTAAAGTTGGGTGGAGCCCACTGTTGGAACAGGAGAGGCAGTGACCCCAGGTAGATGGCCCAGCTCATGGAGCCTGCAGCGCCCCCTCTGGTCGGCATAGCCCCTTCCTCTGAAGATAGACACATGGGCCGGAAGCATGGAGACTATAAGGCCTGAGTGTGCTGTGGGCTGGTGGGCAGTGGGCTTTGGGCTGTGGGCTGGGCCTCAGCTGTCTCGGAGAGGGTGGCCAGCAAGAGACAGTGGCAAGGGGCAGGGAGCTGGCCTCTGGTTCGCTGGGACGTGCTCTGTGACCCTAAGTGCCCGTTCTTTGCCTCCAGACCTTGGTGCTCCCTGGGCCCCTCCCCTGACCCCAGCCTTACCCTGTCTTGTTTTGACTCCAGCAGAAGGCTGCATCCCGAAGTCCCTCCTGCTCACCTGGCCCTGCTCATCCTTTCTCCTCCCGACCCTTCTCCGCCCCCCATGACTTCCACAGCCACTCCCCATCCCGGACAGAGGAGAACATCTTCAGCCACCTCCCTCTGCACTCCCAGCACCTGACCCGTGCCCCGTGCCCCTTGATTCCCATCGGTGGGATCCAGATGGTGCAGGCCCGCCCGGGGGCCCACCCCACCCTGCTGCCAGGCCCCAACGCAGCCTGGGTCAGCGGCTTCTCCGGGGGTGGCAGTGACCTAACAGGGGCCCGGGAGGCCCAGGAGCGAGGCCGCTGGAGTCCCACCGAGAGCTCATCTGCCTCCGTGTCCCCTGTGGCTAAGGTCTCCAAGTTCACACTCTCCTCGGAGCTGGAGGACAGAGACTACCCCAAGGAAAGGGGGAGGACGAGCAGGGGCTTGGGCCGGCCTCCCGACTGGGAGCCCCGAGTGGCTGAGGTGCCCACCGAGCCCACGCACAGCCCCTGTACCCCGCCTGAGGCCTTGCCCTGGCCACCCCAGGGCCAGCGGCCAGAGTCTTGGAGCCCCCAGGTGGAGTCACCGCGCACTGTGGCGCAACCTAAGGCCTTGGCCACCCCGCCGTTGGACCGCAGCAGTTCTGTGGGCTGCCTGGCCGAGACCCCCGCTCGCGTCCC
The DNA here is from genome assembly GCA_004024945.1 of Uropsilus gracilis. Lineage (NCBI taxonomy): Eukaryota > Metazoa > Chordata > Mammalia > Eulipotyphla > Talpidae > Uropsilus > Uropsilus gracilis. The sequence continues at coordinate 11,848 of PVHY01018778.1, read as the reverse complement.
AGCCCGGAGGAGGAGGAACCTCTCTGGGGAACCCAGGACCAGTCAGGGCTCCCCCAAGCCCTCAGGAAGCGGGGAGCCTGGGGCACCTCCACACCAGCTGGAGGATAGGGGCTCGCCAAACACGTAGCTTCTTTCCGACTGCGTCAGCATCTGGCTTCCGGTGTTCAGCAACAGACGTTTCCAGACAACTTCCTGAAATCATCTTGCTCCCACAGGCTCTCTCCCATCCGTCTGTCCGTCCAGGCAGCTTCTGCTCAGCCCCATCTGTGATGTCGTTCCACGTATGCAGTTACCTGTGCCTTTTTCTATACCTTTTGTTGCTTGAAAAGAAGCAAAACACAAACACACAAACACACAAAAAAAATACCCATGAGGAGTTTGAGGCTGTGAATATTTTGTGCTTTTTTGAGAAAGGATGTAGAAGGAGCCTCCCCCTTGGCCATGGTGGCGGGTGGCCACTGCCCCCCAAGGCTGGCAAGAGGCAGCCCATCGCTGAGGGAAAGAGCACACACTGAGGGAAGGGGAAAGCAAGAAATTTAGAGTATTTACTATTTGGTGTTAAAAGCAAGCTCTCCTCTGTACAGATCTTCATGGTTCCTATTTATTGCCGCTTTATCCCAACCCAGCCAGCATCACCCCTCTCGCCAACAGGAGGCCCAGTGGTGCCAGGCAGAGACATAGACAAGGCAGGAGGAACCCAGTCGTCTCTATGGGCAGGCCCAGAAAATCCACCTTTCTTTTTCCCAAGAAAAAAATAAATGTTGTTTTTCCTAGAATTCCATCAAAAATAGTACATGCAGGTAGAAGGTAGCAACGGATTGATTCCCTTGGGGCTCCCAGATCCCCAGGTGGTCTGAGGCGTGAACCCAGCCAGGCACAGGGCCGCTGAACTCCCGGATGCCCACTCAGCACTTTCCGTGGCACACCCGCTCCCAGCCCCTGCACAGGGATAGGAGCCCTGGACTCACCTGGTTCTTGAGCACCTGACTTGGACCTTGCTCTCTGCACCCCAGCTACGGCCACATTCCTTGGTCTAGAAGCCCCCCACAAGGCCCAAGTGGCAAGGTCCCAGCCTCGGAGTCAAGATGAAGGTGCAGGGCCTCGCCATTCACTTGTCAGTCCCTGGGGTGCAGAGGCCCCTATTTCCTCCTTAGCTGGACGTTTGCAGGCATGAGTCTTTTTTTGCAGCAGAACTGGTCACCCCTCCCCCCCACACACACACACACTGCCCCAGGACGTAGTGACCTGGCTGGAATTGCTCTGCCTGTTTGTGGGCTTACATTTCTTTTGAAAACTAAAATGAGAGCAAGAGGGAGGGAGAAGATGGGGTCTGAATCTTGCCCCAGCCTCGTCGGATTCTCTGGACCTTAGGGAATTATTATTTCCTGTCCTCCGTCATTAGAATTCTTCTGCAAAGCCGCCCATGTTTCCTTCCTCATCCCCACCTCCACCTTTGAGAAGTTTCCCAGCATTTCCTGGGGCAAGAACTTGCTTTGTAAGCAATGAACACCCCAAGTGTATTTACCCTGCCCTGGGAGAGGTAGACTTTCCCCCAACCTTCCAAAAATTATATTCTTTATCCCACAGGAGGATGAAAGCACAGGCCTGTGTGGCCTGCGCAGGTCGGTAGTCTCTCAGCTGTCCCTGGTCCTCAACCAGCTTGTGTGGCTCACAAGAACGTCAGGGACTCCTGAGCTCTTGATGTGTTGGACAGGACCTAAGATGTGGGGAGGGTTGGGGCACTTCCAGGAACCTCTGGCCCTAACTCCCTCTCCTGCTAGGTCAGGACTTCCCCTGCGTGACTCCTGCTAGGTGGGCACATCAGACACAGCTCCAGTCTTCAGCTTGACCACCTCATTCACGTCCCTTAACCCCTATTAAAGCTAAGACAAAAAAAGAAGTACCATGGGAAAGGGCCTCCCAGAGGGATGCCTGGGTTCCAGGCTGCTAATGGGGGGCTAGCCAGCTGGCCCTGGTTCCGTGACTCAGCATCTGGGGTATTCATCCATCCTGAGAGAGGCCAGCGAGCCCTGCCTTGGCCATTTCTGCATTACCTGGCCAGGAGGGAGTGAGAACCTGAGCTTCCCTTACCCCTGACCTTTCAGCCCTAGTCTACCGAGCTGCCCAAGGACCAGGCAGCTCTTGCCCCAAGGCCTGGCAGCTGGGCAGAGGGCTTGCAACCTTCCTCAGCAAGAGCTTCCAGCCCCAGAACTACAAGCAGCAGATCAGAGGGCTGTTGGACTAGCCCCTGACCTTGAGGGTTATTGTGCCCCTCCACTTGGTCCTGCAGAGGTCCTCTGTACTCCCAAAGCATCCTTCCCAGGGAGCCTAGTCATCCTAAGTTGGCAGGGGAGACTTCTCATGGTGACTCAGGCCCATGGACACAGGCAGGGCTAGCTGGGGCCAGGAATTGCTGGAAAGATGGGGTACACCTCACAGAGTCTGGCCCAAAGGCTGGGGTTCAGGTATCCTGGGGTGGGGATCCATGCTGCCAGCCTGGGGTGGGTGGCCCTGCACACCTCTGACCTGTCTCCCCCAGCACACAGCCCCCGACCCGTATCCACCTTCCTATCTTGGAAGGCACTCCTGTCCTTATCATGGTTAGTCCCCTACCCCACTCTCAACTACTCCTGAGGTTCCAGTTTGTCCGTGACACAGCCATCCCTGGTGGGAGGTGCCAATGCCATTCCGCCACCCTGGCCCACTCTGGTCGTTGGGAACTGGCTGTCCAGGAAGGGCCAATTTGCGGAGGTTTCAGAGCCAACCCTTCCCTCCTGTCCGGGCTTCCAAGCCACCCATCCCCCTGGCCCACCCTCCAGGATGCCCTTCATCCTTGGCATTCTCAGGATCAGTCTGGGAACTCTCACCTGTTCTTTCCAGGGCACCTTTCCCTGCCACTCCCTGCTGCACCTGGTTTTCCCCTGCCCCCAGCGTATAGCTGGTGCAGACCGCTGAGCCTCTCCAGGAGCCTGACAGCAGGGAACTGCCCGCTCTCCTCCTCCGTGAACGCTAGCGCCAGACCCAGAAGTCCCTTGGCCTCCCTCTGTGTAAAAAGTCTGAAAGAGTTAGCTTCCAGAGCCTTCTAGCCCCTTCTCTATTCTTACCCCACCCTTTCATACTGGAACAAGCAATACGTCTGAGCTGAATTGCTCTCTAGTCCTTTCTCAAGCCAAACCCTCTTAAAGCAAAAGCTCTGCCTGGGCCACCATCCTTGGAGACAGATCTGCAGCAGTGACCAGGGGAGAAAGTTCCAGAAGGCCTGTTTCACAAAGTTGCTTCTGTGTTGTGAATCCAGTCTGCTTTCCATTAGAAAACTGCTTCGGCACTTACGATCACTTTACTACATCTAGTGTTAAGAGAAAAGAAACGTGTAGGCAAATGTAAGATACACGCTCTCTGTAAGATAAATATTTGCCTTTTTTCTCAAAAGGTGTATGTATTCTGTACGTGACGTTGTCTGTAGAGAGTGTCTATGTTCTTAAATGGCAATACATTCCAAAAATTGTACTGTAGATATGTACAGCAGCCACACCGGGATGGGGTAGTTTTGCCTGTAATTTTATTTAAATTCCAGTTTCTACACTTGCATCTTGCAATGTCAGTATGGTATATAGCAGTGCAAAAGAAAAAAAAAAAAAAACTCAACAAAAAATCCATGCAGATCTAAAGCACAGTCTGGTGTACAAAAGGAGGAAAATGCTCAGTGTTGATGTGTGTGACCTTTGTTGTAAATCACATCTGTACTGTGAATGAGAAGTTTTTACAAGTATAATAATTGCCTTTATTACAGCGCTGGCTATGTCCAGCTGGAGGATATTTTTAAAAAAAAACAAAAACAAAAAACAAAAAAACAGAAACAAAAAACAGCACGTTGGAATAAATTTGAAAATCCCAACATAGCTTCGATTGCCTGGCTCCTAGTCTTTCTTCAGGGTGTCGAATGTCAGAGTTGGAGGACCGCTGCCTCCCAAGGATTTGCTCAGCTACACAGCAACCAGGCCCAGGGAAGGCAAGTGACCAGGCCATGGCCACACAGCCTGGAACTCCTGTGCCCCCCACGACCCCTCCTAGGTCTGGCACAGGACACATCGCCCTGTGGCTTAGAGGGTCTGTATTCATTTTAGTCATTTCTAAACTGGATAGCTTCAAATAACAGAAATGGGTTCTCTCACAGCTCTGGAGACCACGAGTCTGAAGCCAAGGTGTTGGCAGGTCTGGTCCTTCTGCAGGCTCTGGGGAAGGTCTTTTCCAGGCCATGCTTTTAGGTCCTAGCAGCTGCAGGAAGTCCCTGGCCTTCTGTGATCTGTAGCTTCCTCTTCCCCATCTCTGCTTCTGTTATCACATCACTGCCTTCTCTGTGTCGCCTTTCCCTTTCTTTTCTCCCCCAAAGACACGCAACACTGAATTTAGGCCCCACCCTAATCCACGATGACCACCTCTCCAAGATCATTTACTTCATAAATCTGCAAAGACTAATCACATTCACAGGTTCTCTGGATTAGGGTATGGGCTTAATTGGGGGGAGGAGAAAGTTACCATCTAACTCACTACAGGATAAGAGCCTAGACTCAGGCCATGATATTGTCACTTGCTGTGTGACCTTGGGCAAACCACACAACCTCTCTGGGCCCCCATTTCATAATCTGTCAAGTGGAGAGTTGTTGCACTGCCACCTGGCTTGGAGTCTATCATTTCTCAGTGAATGAGGATTCTATGAGATGGTGGCTACCCATGGCTAAGAGAGCCTTGACGAGAATAAATCAATAAATACTCTGAGCAGAATCTCTCAGATGCACAGGGTGCTGGGTTACTATCGGGTCAATGAGTTGGTCAGGCTTTTTCTGACATTAGCCTCTATGACCAGCATCTGTGTTACTGCGCCTTCCCAGTGGGTGTGCACAAGTGTAAGTGGGCACACCTGGGCCTAGGAGGCGAGGCTGAAAGGGTAGCATCACCCTGGGGGTGGGTGAGGGACACACACCAAAGGCATAAGGGAACACTGGAGAAGGGCTAGAGAAAGAATGTGAAGATTTCCTGGGAGACAAGGGGGCTTGTCTGGCCCCCAGCACCCCTTTCCCCTGCTGCCTAGCCTGCCTGCTGGCCCTACAATTGGCCCAGCCTCCCTGCCCGGTGTGCCTGCGTTCCTGGTTCCCTGAGAGCAGTAAAGCTGTGGAATCCACCGAGGGTGCCAACATTCTTCTTTAGCTGCTAGAACCGGTAAAGAATCTACCCAGACTGGGGTGTTTGCAGAAATAGTTACAAAGATGGAAAACACAGGGGCCCCCACCTTCTGTATTCAAGCCCAATGTCTTGGGACCCAGTGAGAGACCAGCGGATGGACACAGCATCGAGCAAAACTGCCACAGTGCCAGCCTGGAAGAACTTCCATTCTACTAGGAGCCACCCTTAAGCAAACAATGATGTCACTGACACTCAGTTCGGGCTCAGCTGCTTTGGGGAGAGAACAAAAGCACTGGTGCAGGAGTGTGACTCATCCTGGAGACCTTTCCTGGAAAACTAAGGGCCTGCTGAAGATGAGGAAGTCCTGAGAAGGAGCGAAGACGTGGATAGCCAACCAAGGGGGACCTTGAGGTCAAATGCTCCCGAGAAGCTCAGCACTAGGAATCTAAGAGGGTCTGTGTGTTTCAGCAACCAGGGGTCTTCTCTGACCTTGGGAAAAGCTGGCCTAGTGGTGCCAGCACCGTGACCTGGGCCTTTGTGGGTGCTACTGGGTGGCAAATGGAGCTGAGTGGAGGCAGGAGGAAGTGGGGAGGAAGAAGGGGTAGGGAGTGGGACAGTAATCTAGATGCCTTCCAGGGGCTGGGGGAAGCAGATAAGGGAGCTGGAGGGGATGTGAGGTCTGGGGAAGAGAGACCTGAGGGCAGTGGGGGCTGATGGGAACGCTATGGGCACTCTCAACAGCTTGATTAAGAGGCATTACAAACCCCCCCTCCCACTGTGTGACCCAAAAGGAAGTCAGCGTGCAGCGTGTCTGCTCAGCAACAGCAAGTGGAGGGCATGACTTCACGGGAATTTGCTCTGTGAAACGGAATGAGATCACCTACTGATAGGGGCAGAGGAAGCTGCAGAGAGCAAGACGGGAGACAGGAGAATGACACGCCAGGAAACAGGAGAAAGTCACCCTGGGAAAAAGAAGGCACAGAGGCTGGTGGCTGCTGCTGCTGTGTGGTCTCTTGACAGCCCTGCTGGGCGTGGAGAGGACAGTTGGATGGAGCCATGGGGTGGAGGGGCTTGGCCAGGCCACGGGGTTTGAGGGTATCGGTACATGGAGAGATGAGGTCATGGGCCACTGAATGCATGGGCAAGGAGGGCAACAAGCCGGGTTGGTGGATCATAAGGAGAGGTCAGTGGTCACCTGACAGGAAACTGAACCAAAACAGAAAGAAGATTGAACTGACCTAGTTCACTACTATAAAAAGAAAACTGTCAATGGAAGCAGTGTGGATCCCAGGGCCCACGAAAGAGAACACCCCTCAGATGCAACAGGAAGCCAGTGTCTAGGGTGCTAAGTGGGTCATGCTGGTGGCAGTGAGATCACAACTAATGGAGCCAGCTGGGAGCCAGCATGTATCAGTCAGGATTGGTGCTGTTGTGCTGCAGAAACAAGTGACATGGAAACTCAGATTGAATGCAAGAAAATTGATTTTTCCTCCTCCAGCTGTTCCACGTGAGGCAGCTGGAGACCTAGACGTCATCCTTTGGAGACCTAGACTTCATGTGCTCCATCCCGTGCTTCTGGCCTCCGGGGCAGAGCAAAGGAGGTAGCCATGCTTTCTGGCACGGGCCACAGCACAGGTCTACCTGGAAACAACAAGCTTCCCTCCTCTCGCATTATGTGGGCCATAGCCAGGCCTACTAGAAGAGACCACAGCCAGACACGGTGGTGCATGCCTGTAATCCAAGTCAGTGGGAGGCTGAGGCTAGGAATCACTGAGTCCGCGGGTTCGAGACAACCCTTGGCAACATAGCAAGACCTAGTCTCTAAACAAGAAGAGACCATAGATGTCTGTAAATAAGATATCACTCAAGGCTCCACGAACTCAGGAATGCCCAGAAGAGCAAAGGTCAGCAGCAGGTCATCGTTGGGCAGGCGATGGCACCGCAGACATGAACGCAGCCGTGGTCTGAGAGAGGCGTCAGGCATGAGGATGGCGCCTGACATCAGAATCGTGGGGTATGGAAAAGTGAGCACCTCATATGGAGCAACAGAGTGCTAGGGGACAGCCAGAGGGAGAGCAAAGTACCAGACAGCCAGGAGGAGAGTGTTGTGCGTGCAGACCCGTGTAAGCAGCTGACAAGCCTGAGCTGCAGCCCTCACAACCACAAGGGTCGAAGGTCCCCCAAGCCAAAGATGCACAGCTGGTTTGCACACCAGCCCTGGGCTGACTCCCTGCAGCCCCCCCAGGGAACCCCAAACCCCTCCCTTCTCTTGTCCACCCCGCAGTCTGCCCTGGGGCTGGGCTCAGAGAGGTGATACTGCTCTCCCAAGGCTGTCATAGTAAGGGCAGGCTGGGATTTAAAGCTGGGGAGATAGCTGACTTCCTAAAGACAGAGAAGCTCAAGCTCTTTGCAAACGAGCAACCCTAGAACTTGGGTCAGGGTTGGGGGCCCCCAATCTTTGCAGTGGACACATCCCCCATCCCATTAAGGCCTCAGCCCCTTTAGGGAGACTCAGTTGCCAGTGACCCCCTTTTATAGACGCAGAAACTGATGGCCAGAGCCGGGAAGAGCTTGGGCCATGGCCAAGGCTAGGCTTCCCGAACCCTCAGCGGGGTCACCGGCACCACCCCACCTGCTCCTCCTCTACCCCAGGCCCAGGCGCAACTGCCCTGCCCCGCTCTCCTGCCCGGCTCTGCCTTTTTAGGAAAGGAAAAGAGCAGCCCTGGCGGCGGGCAGGCAGACGGGCAGGCGGGCATGCTAATCCACCAGCTCCCGGCGGCTCTGGTTACCGTGGTTTGGGGCCCGAGCAGTCCCAGCTGGGAGTGCCAGCCCAGCCAATGGGTGCCGCCGGCCGAGCTACCTGCCAGAGCCATACAAGGCCTTGCCGCAGCCCAGTCCCGAGCCGGCATAGGGCAGCCCCAGTGCCGGCACCCGCCCCGCCCGTGAGCCTGCCAGCCCAGCACGTCCTCGGACTCTGGCTAATCCAGCCTGGGAGCAGGCAGGGCTGTGGTGCACGTGCGCCAGGCCAGGGCTCCCCAAGGTCAGGGAGGTGGTACCACCCAGGCAGAGCCAGGGTCAGGGCTGGGGCCCAGCGGCAGTGGGGTCAGGATGGGCCCCAGATGGAACTCAGGACTGGCCCAGGCTAAGCCACGTCTTGGAAGATGCCCTTCTCTTCCCACCATTCCGTTGACCTGAATGACCACTCAGCCTGCTCCTCCACCTCTGGGAAGGGTCTCAGCAAAGGCAGACCCTCCGGGCCGTCCAGGTCCAAGTCTCATCTGATTCATCCTGGGTCTAAGACTGTATGCACTTCCCGGAACTCAGGCTGCCTGCTGGCTTAGGCATATATCATGTATCTACGCACCCCTCGTGTGCCCTGCACTGCATGGGCCCAGGCTGGGATAGTAGGTGCAGGGTAGGGCCAGACAACAAGCCTACCCTGTCTGTCCATTTAGAGTGCCTCCTTCTAAATCCTCACCAGGTCCCTGGGAAGGACGATTGACCCCATTTAACAAGCAAGGAAACGGAGTCAGGGAGAGGCTATTTGCCCAAGCTCAGGGTACCCGGATGCAAGCCTGTCTTCTAGGCCACAGCGCCATGCAAAATCCTCTAGGACTTCAGACCCGGTTGGGGAAGGGGGTGGGGGATGCTGCTGTTTATGCTATTTAGACTGAAGCAAACATGGGAAAATGAAGGCCTTATCTTCACTAAGCGGACCCTCTCTCCTGTGCAGGGTCTTTCCCTAGCCCCTGATGCGCCACCACTGCCCAGGCCATGGCCATCACGGCCCAGATGGGCAGTGACTGGTGTGACTCATCCCTGGCCGTCACTGACAACTAGATGTGTCATGGAGGCCACTGGGTTCAAGCATCTTTGCATGTCCTACGTGGGCCAAGCTGAGCTTGGGGCCAAGACTGCGGTACTCTCCAGGGCCACCTGGCAGGTGAAGGAAACATGCCAGCATGGGGGGTGGAGGGCCAGGCTGGCATCAGGCTCTGTTTGCTCACCCAAGAAAGGAGGAGATAAATATAGACACAGGATTACTCAGACAGCCTGGGAAAACCGGCTCCGAGCCTCCACTTCAGCCCTGGCCCAGTCTCACCTTCACCTGCCTGCCCACTCGGTGCCTGCTGCCAGCCTGCCCCACCTCTTCCCAGGACTTCCCACCTGGAAACCTCAGGACAGCTCTTCCTAGCTGCTCTGTGGGGTGGGGCAGAAACGGAGGCCAACAGAGAGTAGAGCACTGGCCTCGAGTCCACAGCAACTCAGGAGCGGGCAGAGACAGGGCTGCCCGGGGCATTCGGAGTCATGTCTTCAGGCCCAGGTACTAGACCAGTCCTGACTCAGTTTCCCATCTATGAGCTGGATTTTGATGCACTGAACCCTCATTTCCCTTCAGCCTCCCTGCATGTAGGATGGCGCTGGAGAACACCCGGTGAATGGGGGATGAGGCTAGGGCCATGCACATGAGGATGAGCTGGCCAGGCAGCCAGCACAGGGCCTGGGCACCAGGGCTTTGGTCCAGGCTGCATGAGTACAACTTCCGCTGGGCCATTTTTTTCAGCTGTGGGACTTGGGCGAGTTACTTGATATAGTTGTGTTTCAGCTTCTCCATCTCTGACATGAGAGTAATGTGAATTATTACTCTTCATTATGCTATCATCTATGCAGCGTGTTCTATTGTATACATACAAGATGCTTCTTAAATAGCTCAGTTAATAGCGCCACTTCTCCGAGGGCTAGAGATTGTGCTCACGGGGCTGGCACAGAGCTCTGCTCCTTGCACATTCACCGTGACGTCCAGTCGAGACAAGGGGGGGGGGGGGCAGGGGTCTTGGTGGGTGGCTCCACGGGCTTCAGGGAACAGTCTCACCCTGGCCTGCTCAGCGCACAGTCTCCACCAAGCTACAGCCCCTGCAACAGCTCATGGTCGCCCTGCTCTGCCTCATGGCTGCTAGGATCAGGCAGGCTTGGAACTTGAAGGCTGGTTCACTACTTATGAGCTGTGTGACCTTGGGCAAGTAACCAGCCCTCTCCAAGCCTCAAATTTCGTACAGATGAATGGGAGAACAGGTGAGAATTGCCTTTCAGTCAGGTGGATCCTCTATGCTTGATCTCATCCTGACCCCTTTTGCTTTTTCTAGCTCCCTCCAGGGCGTGAGAACTCAGCCCATAAAACCAAGTGGGTTCATGAGATGCACACATGCCTTGGGACCCTTGGGGATGGGAAACACACAGCACCCCTGCGCTCAGGCTGGTGAGACCCTCCTGTGATCGGTGAGTTCCTTCTATACAAAAGCCCCCACCCCTCATGCACTCATGCATGTTCACAGGCATGCTGTACCCCTCCCCATGCAAACCTGCACTCACAGGTGTCCATGCACACACAAGCCCAGGGTACAGCCATCCACACCTATGCCTATCCATGCATAGGCGGATGGACAGATGCCCTCAGGTGTGCCCTGCACATCTTTGCCAGCACGCACGCTCCCAGCCTTGGGTGTCCTCGCCAGGCCCGGCCCTAAGGTAACCGTCTTCATAGCAGAGGAATGCAGACAGCTGGGGATGCTCTGCCAGCGGACGTGAGGGAGAGGCCCAGGGGAAACCACATGCACAGGAATCTAGGCAGGCGTGCCAGGCTGAGGCGGGGCCCTCGGGTGCCAGGAATTGTGTCAGGGTAGGGTGAAGGGGGTGCAGATACTTGCTCACCCCAACATCTCTGGTCATCCTTGTCCTCTGAGCCTCTGGAATTTGTGGGTCAGAGGGTCTCAAGACTATCATCATCTTCCCAGGGCAGGTGGTCATTATGCCTGGCTGGGCTTGCTCTGTGGTAGGGTCCTCTCAGTCCCTGGGCCATGGTCTGGCCCTGACCACCAGTCTGAAAAGTGAGACTGGTGGTCTTCTCACTAAGGGGCCAAAAGAATCTATGGCGCCGGAGGTCAGTAGGAGGAGTGTTGTCATTGACTCAATTTGGGGAATATGATGGCAACAATATGGAAGTGACTAGAATGCCTCAGGGGGGACTCATGCAACCTGATGGCTACCATGTGTTCAGGTGTGCACATCAGCCAGCAACCTGCACGCACAGGGGCCCTGGCGCCTGGCAGATGTGGAACCGCAGATGCAGAGATTCTTGCATCAGCCAGGAAAGCACTGTGCAGCCTGCAGGGACCTCTGGCCGCAGGGTAGTCTCGGAAGCAGCAGCCTTCCCCGGGAGATAGCTACACTGCTGCCTGCAGGTAAGACTGCCCCCCACCCCCTCCCGCAGAGGAGCAGCCAGGAGCCACGTGGGGACTTCAGCTTCTTCTGCCAGCGTCCATCGCTGGGGAACAAGGCTGATAGGGGCCATGTCAGGGTACCGAGAGAGGGCGGGCATTAAGGTGGTTGCAAGGCCTCTGTAAGTCCAGGTCTGGGTAGGGAGAGACCACTTCCCATTGCCCCCATCTAGACTATATGGCCTACGAGGGACAGATACCTAAGAATTCCCAAATAGGAGGTGATACTGGCAAGAGTCCCAACAAGGACCAGCCCTAAGCATCGCCGAGCCCCTGAGGCCCAGGCTGACACTGGCAGCCTTCTGAGAAAAACCCACAGATCACCTGGGATCATCCCCATCTTCAGCCCTGTCTGTTGACACTGGCCTAGGAGGGCAGGGGGATGGGAGTGA
>PVHY01018777.1:0-28482 GCA_004024945.1 Uropsilus gracilis | reverse complement strand
AAAAAAAAAAAAAAGAGTCACTGAGGGTACAAGGAAGCCCTCTAGTAATCTTACTAACCAGTTCAGTCTCTAGCTCAAAAACTGCACATGGCTCCTTCAGCCATGTGCATCCACAAAATGGCAGCTGCCCCACCTTCAAACCAGATGAAAAAGCCAAGATGACATCACTGATGCTTCTTCAGAAGCAGGAGATTCAAATCCAACAAGGAAACCAGGATGATGTCATTGATTTTCCTCCAAAAGGCACAGTTCTGGCATTCTTTCAGCTTCAACTCTAAAGTGGCCCCAAACCAACAAGACTCACTTGATACAACAGCAGCAACCACTTCAGATGTCTCACAATGAAAACACCAACACAGCAAGTTCTCTTCAGGTCTCCAGACAATTCCCAAGCTGCACAGTTTCAAAGTTAAAACAAGTTTTCAAGTACACATTTCCAAGTCAACTCATAAAAATCACAAGTTTCTCCAACATGTTTCCCCAGGCTCCTCACTGGCCCAGACTGGGGATGGAAGTCCACAGTGTGGCTTCATTCCCTGCCCTGCTACCATACATGGCAGCAACAGCTCCAAGGCCCTGCTGCTCTCTCTCTCTCCATCTCTCCCCTCACCTTGGGAGATGGCTTGGCTTCCCTTCTCCAAGTTTCTACCCACCAGGGCACAATGACTGCCATCTTAATGCAGCACTATCATGCTAGGGTCCATGGCCTCCCAATTTCACCACAACAGCCTGATCAGTGTCCCCCCAAATTATTCCTGTCCCCAAGTCCCACTTTATCTATTCCCTCACTGCTAGTGACCCTCTTCTCTTCTCTTACTTAAATATATTTTATATTCTTTCAACAAGAGTCTCATCTAAATGCAGCCGACACTTTTCTGGCACCTGATATATGCCATGCCCAGTACCCAGAGTTGTGGGCATGGAGATGGTGTTAAGCCCCAGCTCCTGGTTTCCCAGCCTGCATTGACTGCCTGACCTTAGGCCTGGGATTTTTCACATGGACTCACTAGTACTCAATTACCCTGAATTCCCCACAGTGTTACTGTTGCCGTAAGAGACTTGCGAATGCTTCCTGGAAAATGATCGTAGCACATTGCTCCATGCTACGTCTGAAATCAGGTAATAGAACAGACAAAGCAGAGAACTTAACTAAATTTACAAATGGGAGTAGCTGGCCCTTTAAATCCAGCCACTCACAAGGTTCGTCCTAGCCCGTGCAAGCAGTAGCCTCTTCTATATTAAAAAGAGGCAAGAACTTATTACTTATGAAAAGACAAAATGGATAAGAGTTACTGAGGGTCCAAGGGACCCTTTGGTAATCTCAACACACAGTTCAGTCTCTAGTCCAAATAGCTACAGGTGGGTCCTTGAACCGCATGCAGCCACAAAATTGTGACTGTCTCACCTTCCAGCCAAATGAAGAAACCAAGATGGTGTCCGCAATCTTCCTTCAATGGCATAGCTAGTCACTTCAAGCCAAAATGGCATCATCAATTCTTCTTCAAAAGTGGGAGATGCAAATTCATGAAGAAACCAAGATGGCATCGTCAATCCTCCTCCAAGCTTTGGCATTCTTTCAGCCTGACCCACCAAGACTCACTTGAAACAACAACAGCAACCACTTCAGACATTTCACGATGAAAACAGCAGCACAGCAAGTTCCCTTCGCGTCTCCAGACAATTTCTAAGCTTCACAGTTTCAAAGTTAGAACAAGTTTTCAAGTACCACATTTCCAGGTCACCTTACAAGTTTCTAGGTCACAAGTTTCTCCAACACGCTTCCCCAGGCTTCTCACCAGGCCGGGTTGGGGATGCTGTGGAAACCCACAGCTTGGCTTCCTTCCCTGCCTTGCTGCCATACATGGCAGCAACAGCACTAAGGCCTCCAGCCTCCTGACTGTTCCTGTGTTCTCTCTCCCTTCTGCAGTATGTTCTCTCTCCTCTCTCTACCCTCTCTGTTCTCTCTCTTCTCTCTATCCTCTCTCCCTCTCCTCTCCCTCTCCATCTCCTCCCTCTCTCTTCCTTTCATAAGAAGGCTTGGCTTCCATTCTCCAAGTCTTCACCCATCAGGACACAGTGACTGCTAGCTTAATGCAGCATTACCATGCTGGGACCACAGCCCCCCAATTTCACTGCAGCACCCCTATCAGGTCCATACCAGCGCAACAAATAGATTCCAACAGGTAAAAAATAGGGTGATTTTCATGGGTTGACATGGCTCATCTTAGAAAAATAACTTCCAGATCCTTTTAAGAGCAGGATGTCTCAAATTAGAAGCAGGGTGAGAAATCTTACTCTACTCTTTCTCAGGAAATAGAATTTCAGAATTTTAAACAGAAATTGAAATCACACTCAGCATCAATATTTTTCAGTAAAATAACATTGTTTGCAGTCTCTCTTCCAGAAAACCTGGACTTGGAGTCTTTTTTTAAAATCCAGGTAACACCATCTGACAACTCTGCAAATGACTTAGTGGCCTAGGACCACACCCCTCAGGCATAATGTCACCAGACCACCTCTGCCACCATGGGTGACATTTAAGCTACGGCACCTCCTTTCTTCTTTCTCCCCTATACCTGGGTTTACTTTTACATGGAGGTTGGATTCTAAGTCAGCAAGTAGAAAGACAGGAATAAAATAAGTAGAAGCCAGGCACGGTGGCTCGTGCCTGTAAGCTTCAGCCTATGAAGCAGCTGGGGCTAGGGTTTGCCATTAGAGTCCCACTAGGTCAACACAGCAAGACCTAGTGCCCCAAAAATAGCTGGCCATGGTGGCGCATGCCTGTAATCCCAGTTATCTGGGAAGCTGAGGCTGGGGATTGCTTGAGTCCGTGGTACCCCAGGCAACGTGAGCCTGCAGTTCCATGGGCAAAAACAGCGAGACCTAGTGTCAAAAAAAATTTAAAAAAAGAAAGAAAAGTGGAACCCCAACATTAGAAACGCCTTTCTGAAGCAGGGCGTTTACAGGCACCTGTAAACCAAGCGCTGGGAGGCAAGAGGTTAGGGATCACTTAAGTTCGCAGGTTTGGGACTACCCCAGGCAACATCGCAAGACCTGGTCTCGAAAAAAGCAGCTAGGCACAGTGGTGGGCGCTTGTAATCCCAGCTACCTGGGAGGCTGAGGTTGGGGATCACTTGAGTCCACGGGATGGGGACCACCCCGGGCAAGATAGCAAGACCTAGCCTCAAAAAAAAGGAAAGAATCGTCTTTCCAGCACAAAGTGGAGTACCCTCCGTTCACCTGAGTTTTTCCATTTCTTTTTGTCTGGTGAGTCCCTCTCAATGGGAAAAAAAAATTCAAATAAGACACCACTAGGGACATAAAAAAGATCATAGATAGCTGGAAAACGGATTACACCGCTCGGCGGGATGAAACCCACACAGAGCTCCAGAGCCCCGGCTACCGGGGATCAATTACTCCTGCGCCTGTAATGATCTTCTTACATCAAAAGGCCTTTCAAGACGTAGCAGCATACCTGCCCTGCAAAGACTCTTGAACCGGAGGATAATGTAATCGTCAATACTATAGCCTTTCTCTTTTGTGGGCGCTCTGGAGAAAGCCTGGCGGAGAAGTGCATCCAGTATTAAGTGTCCTTTGAAACAATACCCTGAAACCACGGGGCAGTTCTCTCCTCCTGCAACGTGGACTACGTGAGGCCACGGTGAGCACACCTGGCCCATCGAGAGGCGCCCAGGATAAATCTGTGATTTTCTTTGCACTCCTTTTCTCACTTGTGGCCTGGCTGAGGAAGCTGCAAATCAGTGGCACCTCCCCTGCTTTTCTGCTTTGTTTCAGGAGCTGCTATTTGTTTGTGCTTTATCTTGCCCTACCTCTTCATCCAAAGAGTAAACCCCGTCGGCCTGTGAGAGTATTGACCGTGCGAAGAAAGCGGGATTGTGTTGCAAAGGAGCTCAGGCCAGCAGTGTTATCAGTCAGCAGGCCCGAGTCCCATCAGAAGGCGCATGGTGTGCCATGACGTAGCTGGTCTTCGACCACAAAAGCAGACTTTTCTCTGTGAATTAGACGAACCACACAAAAGGCAACAATAGCTAGCATAAACACCATTTAATACTATTCACAGGCTATTGAAGAGATGGGCGTTTGACGAAGAATTGCAGCAAAACCAGGACATTGTGGTCAGATGAAAGGAGGCCCCGTGAGCAGGAAGCATCATTGGAGAAGGCTGACAGCGACCGTATAACGGCGGGATTGTGGGGCTGGCATTTACCCCAAGGGTCTTTACAGTCAGAAAAATAAAGAGAAATTAAA
The DNA here is from genome assembly GCA_004024945.1 of Uropsilus gracilis. NCBI lineage: Eukaryota > Metazoa > Chordata > Mammalia > Eulipotyphla > Talpidae > Uropsilus > Uropsilus gracilis. The sequence goes on along the minus strand of PVHY01018777.1, from coordinate 24,213 downwards.
GCATAAGGAATCCGCTTTGTGAGCACTTAAAGCCCATGAAGCAACACAAGAAGCCACACAATCGTCTTTTCAGGGCTCGTCTGTGCTTTAGATAATTATGAAAGGGAAACATTTGGGGTGTGCTTACTTCGAGGGGTCTCTGTCGCCCACTGGGAAAACGCATCTCTGAAAACAGATGAAATTTCACAGCAGAATGAAAGGCTGGATAAGCTCTGGCTTCGTCTTAAAATAGGAAGCGCGAACAGCCGGGCATTCGTCAGGCGACTGTTTCTGGCTGCCCCTCTGGTCCGGGAGGTGTCCGCGGAGGTACACCCTTCATTTCACGGAGGGGAAAAATGAAAAATAATCTGGTAAAGAAATCCTTCCTAAGAGATTGATCCCGCGAGTAGAAAGTGATTTATAGGAGCACTTAGAGGGAGGCATGGGAAGTACTGGCCTTTTGAGTTGCAGCTGCAATGATCATCATTCCTTGAGGCGTTGCAGGCATTACTTTTCTTAAAGCATAATGGGTCCACCAAATACATTCAGAAAGGGGTAGGGCGCAGTGGTGCGCACCTGTAATCCTAGCTACCTGGGAGGCTAAGACTAGGAATCGCTCAAGTCGGCGGGTTCAAGACTACCCCGGACATCATAGCGAGACCTAGTCTCTCTCAGTCTCTCTCTCTCAGTCTCTCAGTCTCTATCTCAGTCTCTCAGTCTCTCTCTCAGTCTCTCTCTCTCAGTCTCTCAGTCTCTCTCTCTCTCTCTCTCTCTCTCTCTCTCTCTCTCTCTCTCTCTCTCTCTCTCTCTCTCTCTCTCTCTCTCTCTCTCTCTCTCTCTCTCTCTCTCTCTCTCTCTCTCTCTCAGTCTCTCTCTCTCTCTCTCTCTCTCTCTCTCTCCCCACACACACGCAAAGATTTGTGATGGGAGCACAAGATTTCAGGAGGGACCTAGAATGTTCTGAAATATCATCTTACTGAGGAAAAGAGTCAGTGACTGAGGTGACCAGCCATGACTAGGTAAGAGCAGTTCAAATTAGATCCCAGGGCTCCTGACACCATCTTCTACTATTTTAAAATTAGAAATATTTTTTTAATACAAAACTAATTATTTTTGAAGTGAACTTAACTTGTCAGTAGTTCATTAGTTCATTCAGCAGTTTAGCTTAAAGCAGTTGCCTGGTGTCTCTGTGGCCCAGTTTTGCTGTCTGTTCAATGGGGTCAACCTACTTTTTAGGGTTTATTGAGAGGAATTCAACCTTTGGGTCGCATTTAGACAGTGCCTGGCACTGAGGTGGTGCTATCTAGATGTCTAGCATTCCTGTTTGTTTATGAAACAACAAAGAAATTTGAAGACCTTGGCCCCATTGGATGCGAGGGCCATGGAGGCCTAGCCTCAGCCTCCCAGATAGCTGGGGTTACAGGTGCATGCCACCGCACCCAACATGATGTTCCTAACATCTGAAACATACTGTAAGGACTGTCAGTGGAACTACCCAGTGTCACAAGTCATGTTGGATTTCAAATTTTCTGTGCAAATACTAGATGCCAGGTTCAGATGATGTGACCTCCATGAAACAAGGTATGTCAGGAAGAAACACTGAGGAACTACAAAGCCGTAATTCCCAATCAAAGGCAGCTCTGTGGAACAGAATCCACAAATTTATCTACAAATGAAGTCAAGTTCCCTTCATTCTCAGAACTATAATTGTTCATGGGAAGGAAAACGAGTCTTTCAAGACTGTTGAAGCCTCTCCCACTCTCTACAGGCTTCTCCAAAAGGTAACTTACATTCCTCGTTTCCAATTCCAGGAGCTCATGAAAAACTGTTCTTTCCTCAACATGTTGCTGAATTAAATTCTTTTTTTTTTTTTTGAGACTAGATCTCGCTATGTTGCCAGGGTTGTCTCGAACCTGAGAACTCAAATGATCCCTAGCCTCAGCCTCCCAGGTAGCTGGGATTACAGGTGCAAGTCACCAGGCCCAGCTTAAATTAAATTCTTTACTATTATTATTGGTAGAGAATTGATCACAACAGCCAGGCACAGTGGCTCATGCCTGTAAGCTTCAGCCTATGAAGCGGCTGGGGTTTGGGATCGCGGTTCGAGTCCCGCTCGGGACAACACAGCGAGACCTAGTCCCAAAAAATAACTGAATGTGGTAGCACATGCCTGTAATCTCAGCTACCTGGGAAGCTGAGGCTGGGGATCGCTTGAGTCTGTGATACCCTGGGCAACATTAGCCTGCGGTTCCACAGGCAAAAATAGTGAGACCTAGTCTCAAAAAAAAAAAAAAAAAAAAAAAAGAATTGATCACAGCACTGAAACCCAAAGACCCTCAGTTTCGCCTTCTGTCACTAGATCTCAGTGTTTGACACAGCCCACCTCGTTCTTTGACAGGTTCACCTCTCTTCTGAGCCCTTAAATGGTCCTCATGATTTTCCTCACAGCCAGAACTGCCAGCCCCCTCAAAATGGGATCTTCCCAAGAGACCTTTTCAACTTTCTTCTCAACTCTTTCCTCTGGAACCTTATCTAGCATCTCTTTTAAACATGCCCAAGCACAGCATCTGCCTCTTACCCTGTCTTCCTCAGTGTCTAGTTCCAATCTGCTCAAGGAGATAGTGGTATTGACTCCTATGGAGAAATACACAGAGGAGACAGCACTGACTCACTATTTCCCACCTGTGTGGTCCTAAATGTGGTGCCTCCTGACTCCATGGGTTTAAATGACAAAATGTGCATTACTCAATGACTAGTCAAGAGAAAATAACTCTAACTAGAAAAGCATTAAGTGACAAGCATTCAGTGAAGATGAAGAGAAATTGGAAAATTTATCCACTGCCATGGAACTGTAAGTCTGCCCAGCCACTTTGGGAAATAGGCAATTTTATTAAAAGTTATATAATTTGGTTGTATGATACAGAAATACCATATTTAGGTATCATCCCAAGAGGCATGAAAGATTTGCATATAAATGTTTTATCAACATTATTTGTAATGACCAAAAAGTGGAACTAATATAAATGTCCCTTCATTGATAATTAGATTCTTTCAATGTGGTATATCCATATCGTGGAATATTATTCAGTAATAAAAAAGGACATAATGTTAAGTTAAGGAAACTAAATGCCAAAGACTCCACACATATTATATGGTTATATTCATATAAAATATTCCCAAAAGGAAAATTCACTGAGACAAAATACAGATTAGTAGTTGTTTGGGCCTTGTGAACTGGGGAGCAGGAATGGACTGGAAATACATAAAGGGACTTCTTAGGATGATGGATCCTACAATTGGCTTGTAGTTACGTTTGCATGACTCCAATTTACCAATTGATTAGCATACTTAGAATGGGTAGATTATGTGGTACAAAAATTATATTCTCTGAGACCATTTAGTGGTAGTTTTATCTTGAATAATAGTCAAATTAGGTGTTTCATTGTTCATAGTGTCCTAGAGCAGAAACTGTACTATCATCCCCTGAGGTTTACACATGAGAATTTCATGGGTTTGCTTTGCAGGTGACTAAATCCTGTTACACTTGTCCAACTATGAACCTCTGGAAAGATTCACTGGGTTGCCAAAAATTTTTATAGGCTATCCAAAGGTAAACTTTAGCTCAGTGCTTTAGCTCAGTCATTACAGTTTCTCAATGATTGATATAAAACTAATAAAGTTCAATTACATCTTAAAATAAGCCTTATTCGGAGTTTCAGTAACAAAGTTATAGATCATAACAGATAATTGAATTGATGCTTACTTGTTTACATTTTTGTTCTCATTATAACATGGGGCCATTAAAAGTTGAAATTAAAAATAAATATGACCTCATAAACTTCAAAGTCCTTTCAATGAATTTAATAAATAAAAACTTAATTATAGTCACACCTGACAGGAGGGATTTATTTTAAAGAGAAGTGGGAAACACAAATATGCACATATTTAGCCAACATTTGTGGCTTGGAGCAAATGAAAGAAGAAATAAAATGTAAGAGGCAAATTTCAAAGAAGCAAAGATTTCAATCCATCGGCACGGTGTTAGCATTCAAATAGTCATGGAAGGGGAATCTGCATTGAGCTGGTTCTGGTCATCGGCACCATTAGACATTTAGATTTTCATTTGTAGCTCAATTTCCTGGACTTTGATTACAAATCACCAGAGCATCATACACTCCACGCTGACTGCCCGGTTGGTAAAACTGGCACTTACCTTTCTGGGAGGCAATTTATCCGAGTCACGGCAGCCAGCAGCCCTGAAACAGAAGGCGCCTGCTCGCACCGCCTGGGCTGAGGAGGAGGTGAGCACAGCCCCAGCCGGGCCACTCTCCTCAGGGAGCCAAGCATGGCCGCTGCCTCCAGATGGGCAGAGCTGGCAGCTTCCTCGTGGCCTGTGTGAACTGTATGATGTCATGGCTTCCCGAGTCCAGGCCCAGCACTGAGGGGCTTTATGTGCACTGCACCTGGCCCCAAAAACCCCCAATGAGAGAGACTATTCACTGGGGGCCCTGCCCTGTGTACCAGCCAGGAAGAAGGCCTGGGTTCTTGGCCTCTCCTGCCTACACGTGAGGGAACTTTCATCTGTATTGAAGCTACTACAGTGACCAAAACCCACCATCTGTAGTTCTGGATCTGTGCAAGGATCAGCGTGATGTTTCATTATTAAAAGAAAAGAAAGATGATATGTTAGGAGTTTGTTCCCAGTAAACTTCTCAAAATCAAAAAAAAAAAAAAAAAGCCAAGAGAAACAATAAAATGATGCTTTCTCTGCTTCCTGGAAATGTCCAACTCCCACTCCTCCCCTCCCCTCCCCACCTTCCCTTGTACCTCCTCCTTCTCCTCCTCCTTCCCTTCCTCCTCCCCCCCAACCCTTTCCCTATCTCTCTCTGCTCTAAGTTCTCTCTCTCTGTTCTGTCTGTCTCTCTCTGTGTCTCTGTGTGTCTCTCTCTATCTCTCTGTCTCTCTCTCGCTCTCTCTGTCTCGCTCTCTGTCTCGCTCTCTGTCTCGCTCTCTGTCTCTCTCTGTCTCTCTGTCTGTCTCTCTGTCTCTCTATCTCTGTCTCTGTCTCTCTGTCCCCGTCTCTGTCTCTGTGTCTCTGTCTCTGTCCATCTCTGTCCATCTCTGTCCATCTCTGTCCATCTCTCTCCGTCTCTCTCCATCTCTCCCCGTCTCTGTCTCCCCGTCTCTGTCTCTCTCCGTCTCTCTGTCTCTGTCTGTCTGTCTATCTCTGTCTCTCTGTCTCTCTCTCTCTTTGTGTATCTGTCTGTCTCTCTGTCTCTGTCTCTCTGTCTGTCTTGGTCTCTCTTCATAGTTTTAATTGATTAACCATAGCACATGATCATTATAACTGCACTTAGTTAAGTTCAGATCTCCCGGAGAGAAAACTTCTCCCGTCTGTGAGAATCCCTAAGGAACCCTTCCAAAGTCACTTCCTCCTACCTGTCATGACAAATGCCCCCCACTTCCCCGTCCCTGAGCCTGACTGCAGTTAGATTTCTTCTTGTAAATCTGGCACATGGACCCGCCCTTCACCTTCTCCTTTCTTCCCGACCTTTGTACTCTTGAGCTTGGTCAGTAGGTCTCTTGGAGGCACCAGGATCCTAAGTAGCAAGATTATAACTCACATGGCTTGATTGAAAGCCACATGGTGGTCATCTTCTCTGACTTCTGCGATGGAGAAATCTGTTTCTGTATTTCTAACATCTCTAACCTCTACCCACCTAGACGTCAAGACAGGAGATTGATTACACCAGAGGACAATGACTGCCTTAGGGAGCCTGATTATCAATAAATCCATAAATAAAAATGCCCATCAATGAGCCAAGTTTGCCTCCCTGTAACTTCACTGGGTTCCAAACGGTTTCTCTTAGTAGATGCAAGACAAACTTGAACCTCTCTTCTCATAGAACCTTTAGACTGTTGACAGTATTTTCGTCCTCCTCCCTCTGCCCTTAGCACCCTCATACAGACATTCTGCACCTCACTTTCAGATTAGAGACTAGATCATGCTTATTCTTGAATGCCGGGGTTCTGGTTTGCCTGATAGTACAATATATCTACATAAATACCAAAAATCACATTGAAAAAGCAGCTTGTATAACATCAGCGCATAAATGATAAAATAGAACTACATTAAAACAAGAAAAAAAATTCCACTTGCCAAGTAGAAGCTCTACAACTGCTTACATAGTAATGACCAGCAGAATCCTTTGAGGTAAGGGAAGGAAAATAGAACAGCTGGCCTTTCCTAATCCAAGTAGGGGAAAAGAGCCCAGTGGATACTAACAGGAACTGAAAGGGGAAGCAACATACTCACCAATCTCTGTGGGTTCTTCATTGGTTCTAGCATTTACACGGACACTCCAGGCAGAGCAGGCCGGGGGGTCTGGGAGGCAGGCGAGCCCCCCAAACCCCAGCAATCCCCACACTCTTTCTCTGGCTTCTCTCTCTGGCATTCTCCGGTGCTCTCTCTAGTGTGCTCTGTGCGCCTTTCACCCTCTCTCCTAGGCCCAGGTGTGAACACTCGCACACGCGCACACCCATGACGCTGCACAATCATAGGGAAGACGCAATACCACAGGTGCTGATTATACAGGCTAATGGCGCAAAGAGCCTGACTAACTCAGTTACCCTACTTTATATACTTTATATAACTCAGTTACCCTACTTATATATACTTTATATAACTCAGTTACCCTACTTTATATCGAGACATGCCTGGGACAGGTGTATCTCAGATTTCCTTAACTGAAAACACTGGACTATTAAAAATATCCTGAAACCTCTGTTTGAAATTACGTTGATAACCTATGCATTCACAAATCTAAGTTGCAAACTTCTGTAAGGAAAAGAGAACACTAGTATCTGGCAACATGGGAGAGTGAATTCACACAGGAATCTAACATCAGTCAGATGTTTATTGCAGCACTATTTACAATAGCCAGGGTATGGAAACAGCCCAAATGCCCCCAAACAGACGAATGGGTCAGAAAGTTGTGGTCTATGTACACAATGGAATATTATTCATCAACCAAAAAGGACAAACTTGTGTCATCCGCAGCAACATGGAGCTAGAGGGAATCATGTTAGCGGAAATAAGCCAGAAAGAAAAAGGAAAATACTGGTTGGTCTCACTTATATGAGGATGGAGGGAAAACAAACAAACCAACAAGAATAATTTAAAACTGTGAACAGAACATATGAACAGAACATGTGAACAGAAAATAGAGCAGAACATATGAACAGAACATAGAACAAGAGTGGAAAAGGAGGGAAAACTCAGGGGAGGGATGAGTATAAGAGATGAAGATGGTTCACAGGTGATACGGTGGTGGGTGGATCTTGGGGTACACAATGTTGTGAAATATATATATGTATAATCAATTTTTTAAAAATAAAATTATTTTAAAAGTTAAAAAATAAATAAAATCAACAGAAAACAAATCAAAAATGTATTTGAATGTCTATTCAACTGTATTCCCTGTGTTAGGAACTACATCCAGTAGTGTTTGTCTAAATCTCTCCAAAACAAATGTCTAAACAAATGCCAGCAACACTGAATTAGCCTAACAAAAACGGAGCTATCAAGGGTAGATACTGACTTAATCAAAGTAGAAAGCACTCGTCTCACTTTTCTATATGAACATTGGCATCGTTACTGTAAAACTTTTCGTGTCGAGATTAGAGCTTGTGGTGATGATGGTTGGGGGGAGCATGTCGGCCATCATTGGGGTCACGGAGCATGAAGGGGCCATGGACAGCTTACACGTAGGTGCACCACCACAGGTGAGGATGCTATTGAGCTCCGCGCTGGGCCTTTGTCATCTGGAATAAAGTGCCAATGTTTTCTTTCTCCATCTTTAAAACGAGAACAGTGACAAGAAGATACAAAAAGCATCTGGCTTAGAAGGAGAAAGCACCCAGACCAAAAACCTGGGCAAGAAGGATACCAACTTAAGCCAGGTGTGTGCTTATAGCCCAAGTGCTGGGAGGCAAGAGCCCAGGGATCACTTGAGTTCGTGGGTTCAAGACTGCCTTGGGCAATATAGCAAGACCTGGTCTAGAAAAAGCAATGGAACGCGGTGGCTGGTGCCAGTAATTCCAGCTACCTGGGAGGCTGAGGCTGGGAATCGCTGGAGTCTCAGGGGTTGGGACTACCCCCTGGCAACATAGTGAGACCTACTCTCAAAAAAAGGACACCAATTTCACCTGAATTAGAGCCTCATGGAGACATGAGCCTGAGATTTGAAAAATATTTATACTCTCAACTTTCCCACGACATTGACACACATCAGGTGGCAATGAGAGCATCAGCAGTCAGCCTCAAAATGAGACCGTTCACTGTCACATGAAAGAGAAAGGAACATTTCAGAATCACAATGCTTGGCTATTCTATTCCATGAATTTGCAGCACTTTCTAGAGAATACTATGCGGAGAAAGAATGAGAGAGAACACAAACAGCAGTATGGGAACACCTGTGTTAATTTCTCTCTGATTTTTCAAAGACAAGCTGCTGTTATTAGAACGGATGCCTAGAGGTAATTACCTCTTAATATGTACGCTTCTTAATAAACAGCCAGCAACTTCCTGCTTTGTGGGATCACGTGAGCATTATAGCTTCCCCTCCTGTGTGATTTGATACCTTCATACTGGTGATGGGAGTGGTGGCAGGACTCACGGACAAAGCCTCCTGAGGATGCTAGCCAATGCAAGAGAATGCCATCCTCTCGTTCCCCATACCCCTCAAGTTCAAGGTCCCACCAGCACACACTGCCCGAGCACAGGCGCATGCCACCTGGAAATTCTCTGATGAAGCTGTGTGATTTGAATCCTAACTAGAGAACCGAAAGACTCAGGCTCAGACTCCAGGGGAAGATGAATAACATAAATGGCCTTCTCCCCTGGGAAAAAAAAAATCTAATTATATGTGTATAGATTTTTTTTAAAGGTTGGCACTGAATACTCAGAGATATATTAAAATCATATTTACCCTCCATAGGAAAATCAAAAAGAAAATGCTATTCTGAGACAAAAGGCCAACTCGAAAACTTGGGAGATGGCGGCAGTTACAACACAGGCTGGAGATGAAAGCATGTCCATAAAACGCTGGCCGCGTCTTCAACGCGCACTCGGAGTTCAGAAGCCAAAAACCACCCTCTTGACTGTCCTCTGCTCTGTATCTTTTCTATCAGGGGATCCCCTTTTCTCGCCTTGAGTTATCTGGACATGATCTTTTAGAAAAAGCAGCACTAGGGAAAGCTATAAGCTCTGCATATATTGACCCTTCACTATATAAAGACACTTGAGGTCTGGATGACTGATGATACTTACAACTGAATCTGCCAGTCCTCTGACATTTGCTGTATCTGTGTACTCATTCATGAAGTGAATTATTGATGCCTACCAAGTGCCAAGCCTGATGCTAGAGACTGAGACAGAGCAATGCATGAGTCCAATATTTGCAGGTCGTTTCCATGAAGTCCTCCACCTGGTGCTCACCTCCACGCTAGAGAAATGCTCACTTCTCTCTTCTTCATCGCTGGTAAATCTACTTGTCCAGTTCTTGCTGCCAAGATGGTGCCTCATGCTACAAGGAAATAGAAAAGTTAACCAAAAGCCTGTGGCTCTAGAAGTGAAGAAAAATTCATGAAGCTGTTTGGGGCTGCCATGCTGGGACTAAGGAGCCCACCATTCCTTGAAGAAGTTCTCTGAGGGTTTCTTGCTTTTAAAAACACCTGTAATCCCAACAACCTGGGAGGCTAAGGCTAGAGATCACTTGAGTCCATGGGTTCAAGACTACCCCAGGCAACACAGCGAGACCTAGTCTCAAAAATAAAAGACATCCTGGCACCCTCACCAGGATGGATATTCAGTCTGGGATTCTGGGGTGTGAGCCCCAGCAACTAGCATTAGAAGTAGTGTGTAGCTCACCTCTAGGAGGTAAAGGTTAAAATTGGTGTGTGGGGGTCATCCGAATGTTTAGGTTTTCCCAGGACTGGCTTGTTAGTGGTTCAATGAACCAAATGCCAATCAAGAGCCAACCATTTGTTTTCCATGAATACTTCTATTTCTTGTGACCTAGAACCTTCCCTCGAATCCCATCTATTTAGGGGAGGGGTTGGGGGTCAATGGATTAATGGCATTAATATTTCCCTCTTCACCTCCTGGAGGGACCGCATTTTGCAGGAGAAGGTGACATCAGTGTGAAAGAAACTCACCCCTCTTAAGCTTTCAGAAACATGTCTCCTTATTTAAAGATTAGATTATCCTCCTTCCATTGTTTTCCATTAGATTTTGTTTCCTTTCTCCTTTTGGGGAAAGGCCAGCTCACTATTTTTGAAAGGTGATGGACCATGTCAGGATTTAGAAAGTGAAAGGAAAGAGATTGGTTTGGATTTTCTCACTCTCTTTGTGTGCTCGAAAGCTCAATAAACTTCGAATGGTGACTGCAGGTATAGGGGTAGAGGAAAGCTTTTGTATCCTTAGAAAACCTAGGTCTCAGCTGGATTATAGAGGTAGTCAAGAGATAGGGAAAAAGTTCAAATAGCACTTTGACTACTTTCCATGTCAATGGGTATGTATCAGCCATATATAATGGCTGTAAGAATCAGCATGTTTAAGTATTGATCAAAAATGTTTCAAGGACACAATGCAAGCTATCAAAAAAATTGGATGAGTTTGTGGTAATGAAGACAGCACTGTCCGTAGTTCATACTCAAGTGTATGGATTTTTCTGAATACTGAATAAATTGTCAACATAGCATTAAAATCCAAAGTGAAAGAATCAGGCCCAAGTGTTCATCTACCCGATACCATCTTTTTGTGAATGTTTTAAGAGTCATAGTGTAAACTTTAAGCTCATTCCAGCACTACAGTATCAATTCATTGGGATTTGACTATATTCATTTATTCTGCAGATCCACTGTCATCTTTCTTTGAAGCAGTTTACAAAACAGCATAACACAGAACAAACCTAAAGCCAGCCAGAAAACCAAAGTGTGCAACCCTCATTTAGTGTTTATGTAGCACAAGTGAATTTAGTCCATTTAAAGTACAAAACTGGGCTATATTCACCATCTTACATGACCACCCAGTAAATATGTGGTACAAAGTCACAACTGCCTGTGATCACCCAAGAGTTAAAGAATAATTTAGGAAAACATCCCAATTACAGCTAGTTGACCCTTTGGAGAGTGAGTTTTATTTATTTATTTTTTTAAGGAACATGAATGAGAGGTTTAACAAATTTGAATTCACAGCCAGTGATGGGGCTCATTCGCCTTTTCACAACCTCATTTGAAACTTTTCATTTCCAAGTACTTAGCCGACCACTCCAGAGAGTTGTGCATCTCAGAAATGACTGAGAAAAAAATAAAGTCCTTATGTGCATTAGGAACTGAAGCCAGTACATCAAGCTGAGGTGAAGGAGGAGTGAATGAGGCATGGTGCTAACACCTTTTGTCACGACTTCTCTCCAACTTGGAGAAATAAATGCTGTGTAATCATCCGCAATCAGACGGTCAACGCTGCCCATCACTCTTTCTCTTCCCGTCCTTCTCTGTGAGTCCACATATGTATAAAGGGAGGATGAATTAATTAACTCTGCATAATTACCGAATTCTCCAAACACACCAGCCGTCACCCAGTGGAAGCAAAAGTAGGCTGTGCCTTGCAAGTTGTGTAGATGGTAGATAGCCATCATCGGTAAATCTATTCCCACAGCAGGATTAAGTGAATTCAAATTCAAATGATGGATCTGCAATATGTTGTCTAGAGTGAAGAATTGTAAATTTGCTCCCTGCAAAGTGGAATGATGTTTCCGTCTAAGGTGTTCGTAGTACAGTCCCAGCCACAAGGGGCATTTAGCATCAAAAGATAATAACGCACAGAGAATATAGGATTTCTAGAGCTACAGTTTTGCGACTGGGTGTTTTTGTTCTGTGGCTAACAGTATTGGTTTAATTAAATGTACAAGAGGACCTTCTCCCAATACCCAGAGAAGACTATTTGCATTTTAAAGAATTATCACAGCTTGTTACATAATTGCAGCCACCGGGGCTGGATGCCCTGGACAACGTTTCTCTAGTTTCTAGTTTCCTAGTTTCCTAGGCCCTAGTTTCTCTTCTCTAATGATATCGCTTTCCCTCAGTTTCCCAGCACGTTGGTCTCTATAACCGCACATCTTCCTCTAAGAGGCTAGTTGGTCGGCTCATTAGGACGAAACTTACAGCAGGCTCACTACATATTGATCTAATTAAATGTTTTTGAGTCGGGACAACAATAATAATGGGATTAATTATTGTAATTTGTGCAGCCAAAGTCTATACATAAATAGTCATCTTTCTTTTTCAATATCGCCAGTGGAAAATGACTTTCAGACATTAGGACCTGGGAGAGCCCGAGCTACAGCTGCTGCATGAGAACCCCTCCCCTGGTTCTGGCCAGCCACCCCGACATCCTTGCACAAAGTAATCACAGATCACAGCATTTAATCACTGAAAACAAGCACTCCAGAGGACAGCAGTGTCAATATCCCACTCTCTCATTATCTGTTTGGATTGCACATCCACACTGTCAGATAAACAGAGTGGAAAATTAAGATTAAAAATATGGTAATTTCATTTCAGGCAGCAGGCACCACTCACTGCCCCTATTATGCTATTGATTACCTCTGAATTCAATTTTTCTTTCAATGCAAACTTTAATCTGTTTGCTACCCAGCAATTCAACTCCCCAAGGGCTATTTGAGAGTAAGTAACCATTTAATCTGATGCTAACTGAAAAATCACCGTCCTTAATGAATTGTGTAAATCATTCAGCTCTAAAGCACCTTTGACTTCTATTTCATTTTTTATTTTCTACTCAATATAGGCAAGGATCGGCCTGTGAATAATTACAAAGTAGCAAGTATTTTTACATAGAGCAAATAGGATAAAAACCCTATTATAGTGGGGCATGTGTAATGAACAGTACTTTTTAATTTCAAAATAGCTATTCATTAAAAAAAGAATGGAAGATTAAAAAGAGAGGCTCAAAGCTCAAGGTAAAAGTTGATAGACATTGTAATTACACGGTTAATTTCAAAGATTTATATGCTGTTATGATTTAAAAGGAATTTTTATGACCTGACATTTTCATTTGAGAAGATTTTTTTTTATTTAAAATTAATCTTCGAGCTCCGATTCTTAATTATTTCTTGGCAAGCGATAAATGGGTATACCCCCCCCCCAAAAAAAAGCCCTCTCTCCAATGTTTAAGCACAATAAATTCATGCGAATTTTCCAACAGCAATAAAGTGGTTTTTACTGATTCGAACGGCTTTCCAGTGAAATCCCCGGCTGGGGGGCCGTGTGGGAAAGAGCTGGAGATCATTGGCCCGTTGAAGGCACCGCAATCTTCCTGCCACGCATCGCGTGGGGCACCTCCAACTCGGAAATGGGGCAGAGGGTTGTCTTTCAAGTAGGCGTGAAGAGTTTGCAACAGGTCTTCCTCGCGGCGGGGCCCACACCCCGAGCCCCCCCCACCCCGCGCCTAATGGGGGGGGGCGTCCGGGCAGCGCGGCCTCCTCCTCCCTCCTCCCCGCTGCGCGCGAGCTGCAGCCCCGAGGACGGGGGCGCCCGGGGGGTGTCTCGGCCGGGTCCGCGGGCGCCCGGCGGGGCCGAGCCTGTTCCCTGGCCGCTCCCCGCCGAGCCGACCGATGACACCGCGCAGAGCTGCGGGGACCACACGGCGGGCGCTCATTGCCCGGCCCAGGGGGCGGCGCGGCCGCGCTGGGTGGCGCCGGGGTCCCCGCGCGCACCGCGCGCACCGCCCGGACCCCCCCCCCGCCCCCGCGCCAACGCCCCGGCCTCCCCGCGGCCGCCCCGGGGGCTGGTCCCGAAGTCGGGGGGCGCAGGCAGCCCCCTTCCTCCCCTTTGGCGCCTGCAGGCTCCACGAGGACCTGGCCGCCCCCGCTTCCCGAGCTCCACCGCCAGGGTCCCCCTTCTGTTCTCGCCCGGCACCGCGGGTCCGATTTCGGGGGGCGGGGGGCCCGAGCGCTTGGGGGATCCTCTTAGGGGGTGGGGGGCGCCGTGGGACGGCAGAAGGAAGCTAAGTATCGGCAGCGACTTAAAGCCGCAGTCCGAAGAGCGGCGCGGTGGGTCCCTCCCGCGGCGGAAGGGGGGACCCGAGCCCCGAGCCGGGGCCAGCAACTCCGGGGCGCGCGGGAAAGGGCCGGGGGCGCGCGGGGGTGGCGCTGCAGGCTCGGGGCTCACCGGCGCGGGGGGCTTTGAGCTCCGGCTGGCTCGGCTGCCGCCGCCGGCCCAGCGCCGGGGCTCGGGGTTCGGGGCTAGGGGTTCGGGGCCCGGGGTTTGGGGCTCAGGATTCGGGGTCAGGGGTTAGAGGCTTGGGCCTCGGGGTTTGGGGTTCGGGGCTCGGGGCCCGGAGTTCGGGGTTTGGGGTTCGGGGCCCGGGGCTCGGGACTCGGGGCTCGGAGTTCGAGTCTCGGGGTTTGGGGTTCGGGGCTCAGGGTTCGGGGCTCGGGGTTTGGGGCCAGGGATTCGTGGTTCGGCTTTCGGGGCCCGGGGTTCGGGGTTCGGGGCCCGGGGCCCGGGGCTCGGGGCTCGCGGGCGCCGCCGTGGGCCGGCGGGCAGCTCTGCCTCCACCATCTCCAGACGAGGCTGGGGCGCGGAGCTGCGCTCCCCGCGCTCCGGGCGGCCGCAGGCCGGCGTCGTCCCCCTCGGCTCGGCGCGCGCGGACCCCACGTCGTCTCCCCAGAATCGCAGCTGCACCCCCCGGGGGGGGGAGGCGCCAGGGAGAGAAGGAGGCGTGAACGCGAACCCCGGGCGCCTAAACGCGGAGGTCTTTGCAGCTCGGCGGGCGGCTCCCCGGGGCTGGACCTCGCGGCAACTCGAGTCAGGACCCCCGCTGAGGCGCCCTGGGGTGCAACGGGCCGGACGAGCCGGCCCAAGCCTGGGGGCGCGGGGGGGGGAGGGGCGCCCATCCTAGCCCGCGCCCGGCCCGCGGGGCTCCTCGCGGGCGCCTCGGCTCGGAGAAGGCAGGAGGGCAAACTGGTGGCTCGCCGCGTTTGGCCTCTTCCTCCTCCAGCCCCAAGCGTTTTAACCCCCGGGGTGGTCGCGCCCGGGATCCACCGGCCTCGCGCGCGCTCCGGATCCCCTCTTCGTCGCCGCTGTGGCTCCGGGCTCGCTTTTGGGGGGGTGGCGTCCGTCTTCCTTCTCGCCAACACTCGCTCGATGCTTCATTCATTCGCTCTTTAGGGAGCATCTGATGCGGCGGCAGACGGCACCCGTCACGGCTCAGACGCCTTTTAAAAGCGTTTGATGGTGTGGCAGGCAAAGCGGCTGCGTGACCGTCCTTAACGTCTTCTAAGACGTGCATCACGTCTGCAAGTGGCAGCGCCGTCCTAGGACGGATCTGAACCAAGGTGTCAAGAAGGCAGGCCGGGCACGGTGGCTCGTGCTTGTAAGCTTCAGCCTAGGAAGCGGCCGAGGCTAGAGATCGCGGTTCGAGACCCGCCTGGGGCCCGTAGCGAGACCTAGTTCCAAAAAACTACCTGGGTGTGGTGGCGCGCGCCTGTCATCCCAGCCACCTGGGAAGCTGAGGCTGGGGGTTGCTTGAGTCCGTGGTACCCCGGGCAACGAGAGCCTGCGGTTCCACTGGTCACCCTGGCTCGACCCCCAGCCTGGAAACTCGGAGCGGTTTTGGTGCAGACTCTATGCTGACTGCACACTCCTTCCTGTACTTTGCACCTTCGCTTGAAGAAAAAGTTTTCCTTCCTTTACTTTGCCTGAAATTTCCCAGGCCACAATCTCAGCCTCCCCTGGAGGCAGCACATTTGCCGGTGGAGCGGTGTCAGGCAAGATATAAGTCAATGTTTTCTGTTGAATTATATGCCAACCTCAAAGAGGAAAGGCAAAGGCAACGTTTATTCTGACCTTTGCTCCCAAACTGCCTGAGTCAATGGATGTGTTAGCGGCTGATTATTAAAGCCACCCTTTGGGATGGGGAGTCAGGAAGTCCCTTAGGTTTGTGTTTTCTCCATCTGAAAATGCCTGCGAAGCTGCGCCGTTTGCAAATTCAGACCTGTGTTCAGTCTATGGATGCGGAATAAGTAATGGCTGCAAAATCCCTTAAAGATATTAAGGTAGCCGGGCACGGTGGCTCGTGCTTGTAAACTTCAGCCTATGAAGCGGCTGGGGCTAGGGATCGCGGTTCGAGTCCCGCCTGGGGCCTGTAGCGAGACCTAATTCCAAAAAATAGCTGGGTGTGGTGGCGGGCACCTGTAATCCCAGCTACCTGGGAAGCTGAGGCTGGGGATTGCTTGAGTCTGTGGTACCCCGGGCAACGAGAGCCTGCGGTTCCACAGGCAAAAATAGCAAGACCTAGTCTTAAGAAAAAAAAAAAAAAAGATATTAAGGTAGAGTCCGACATAGGTCATCCTATGACAGAAACGCAGCTGTGTCCCTCCGTCTCTGTCCTTCAGTCTCTCTTCCCTGGTGTCTAGAAAACTTCAGGTCTTGTTACACTGCAGTTATACCACGACTGCTAAAAACCTGAAGATTTCCTAAAATCACCCTGTATTTTCTTGATTTTTCTTGAAGTTATGCTTGTTGTTTAAATAGTTATTTCTTATAGCTGGGCGTGGTGGTGTGCACCTGTAATCCCAGCTACCTGGGAAGCTGAGGTTGGGGATTGCTTGAGTCTGTGGTACCCTGGGCAGCGTGAATCTGTGGCTCCAAGGCAAAAATAGTGAGACCTAGTCTCAAAAAAACAAACAAACCAACAAATAAATAAATAGTTATTTCTCCTAGTTTGCAGATTGGGTAGCAAAAATGAGAGACCAGGCTAATGGGAATCCTGAAAAACCGATACAGAGCTGGTTCCATTGGACACAAGGCTTAATACCTTAACTTGAGGTGCCCCCCCCAAGGACATGTAAAAAACAACCACGTGTATGAATATATTTAACACTCAACCATTGCTTTCCCTTGATTTAAAAACAGCTAATACTGGGAATAGGAAATGGCATTAAAGATGTCACTCCCCCATCTTTAAATGGCATTAAAGATGTCTGTCACAACAGACTTAACTTGGAAAACAAGCCCAAGTGTTTCTACTGGCAAAACACCCCTGAATCAAAAGCTCATCTGACTATCAACCAGCTGGCCCAGGGAGCACTTCGGCATCATAGAGGTGGAATGTGCTGTGGCATTGATCAGTGCCGGGGGAGATGAGCAGCAGGCCAGAAAGTTTGCAGAGAGAATCCCACCCACTGGAGCAAATTCCCAAGGGCAGGGGTCAGGCAGCTTGCTGAGTACGGTTCTGCAGAGAAACAGCTCTGATTGGAATAGCACGGAAAATGAAATGACAGCTCTTCTCATTATTAGCCTAGATGCGGGTGTTCTCTCAGTCTTTTGTAAGGAGAGAGGAAAATCAGAGAGGACAAAAGTATCTTCAAGGTAGGCTTTATGCATTTATTTATGCATGTATTTATTCATTTGTTCAACAAATATTTATTGAACACCTAATAGTTCCAGGCTCTGATGGAGCTTTGGGGATACAGCCTTTCTGAATAGTGCTTCCACTGGTTTCATTAAAATGAACCCCTGCTATTAGTTGCAGTTCTAGGAGGAGGGAAAAAGCAATTCATAATGAACGACGTGGTGCTGACTGCATACTTTGCTCTAGGAGGTAAGTCAATGGAACTGAAGACATTCCAAATGGATTTTTGTCCCTGGACTCACTCGAATTTGGTTCCCAATGCAAAGTTACTTGCTTTCCCCTTGGGAGAAGAGAATTCACATTTCAAGTACTGACGGTCGTGCTGAGGATAGCAAAAACGTTCACCCATTTAATCCACAAAATAGACCTGGAAGCTGCTATTATCATCATCATCATCGTCTTCCAGATGAGGAAACTGAGATTCAGAATGCTAAATTCCTTGTTGAGCCACACAGCTATGACATGGGGGAAGTAAATTTTGGCTCTACGTTCATCTTCCCAAACCTGTCCTCCTCCAGCTCATATGTGTGTATAAACATAGGTGATTCTATTAACCTTTCCGCTTCATTTTGAAATATCAGTTCTTACAGGGTGACGTAACACTGTCATTGCTTTATTGGTAGTGACATGATCGCTTATCATCAGTGAAATGATTCCTAAGCATCTTTCTCTCCTGTAATTTTTTTCACCTGAATGAAGGTATAGAAAAGGATCAGCAATAGTTCATCTTTCATGCTTAGATAGCTAGCAACGATATCTATCACAAGTTCTGAGAACACAGAGGACTTGTGTTCTCAAGCTAGTACCTCTGATTCAGGTGCTCTTGTGTTATCTTGTTATAGATGTTAAAGATGTTATACCCTTAAAGATGGAGTTTCATCAAACGAAGACACTCCAAAACCTCAGAGTCAAACACCAGAATCATTTCCAGCTCTTTGCCCACACAACCCCACAGCTACCAACTAAAATCCCTTTAGCATCACTTTCTGCAACTAAGAGCAGTTTAGCATTATCCGAGAGTCAAGGAGCATCCTTAGGACAGAGGTGATCTTTGCAATTTAATGACCGCACTCTGGAAAAATAAACAAGCGTCTCTGGTACCTGGGTAGACGTTACTGATGCAGGAAGTTGCTCGCCCCACCGGGATTGGTGGAGCAGGCAATGATGTCACCACTTGCATGAACACGTGATAAGTTCCTTAAAAAAACGTAGCCTAGATATGAAATGTATATATATATATATATATATATATATATATATATATATAAACTATTTGATTATAAAAAAATTTTAAAAAAAGGTAGAAGAAAGGAAACAGAGAGGACAGTAGCAGGTGTTTAAGAAAAAAAAAAAAACGTAGCCTATTGTTTTGATTTTCTGAGCAGGTCTGAATCAACCAGGTTGAGAGACTCATCGGTGGAGTTTCTCGGTTGTGTACAAAGAACAGTCTGGTAAGGAGACTCATGTGTCTCAGGTAATTTGAAAGTAAAGCAGCTGCAATGCTGAACAATTCACGTGTGTGTTAAAGCATTAAAAGCCATTTTACGTGATTGCTTTTAAAGTTGTCTGTGCTGAAAGTTACTTGCAGGTTGGTTCTTCGTCGCTTTTGTTGGACTTTACTCTGTCCGTTTTCTGAACTCCTTTTTCAACATCCCTCGAATGCTAGGCGTGTTCTGTCAACCTACCCGTGTTTTGGTGGAAACCCTTTCATTTTTACAGTTCACAAAGAGCTGCCATAAATGTTCCCTCCTTTGGGGCTTCGTACAACTCAAGGAGGTAGGCAGGGTTGCTGGTGTTGGTGTCTTTGTTTGTTTGTTTTCTATCTGTAAATAGACAGAGTAAGCTAAAGAGGCAGGGGAGTTTTTTCTAGCCCAAGACCTCCAGCGTGCGGCCCACATCCTCCCCAGACCAGGAATCTGTGCACAGACGCCTACCCCCAAGAGAAAACCTCTTGCACACACACCCTCCCCCCCCACTCAACTGTCCAATTTTCCATGTCAAGGAGCCCACATCTGTTGGAAAACCTCCAGGATAGCGTTATCCAGCTTTATTGAGAGAGAGAGAAAAAGTTCAGCTCTCCATTTCCCAGGAAACCTTTTGAAATGACCTTTAATTCTCCAAGTCTTTTTTTTTTTTTTTTAAATTTCAGACCAGATGGCCTAATACACAATCTGTGCCTGGTAGAACCACGTTTATTTTCAGTCAGCTTAAACTCCTGCTTCTACTCTCTAGGAGATTTCAGGTTCATGTTCAAAAGCTACTTAGTTGTCCAGTGATTGGTCTGCTGGTGAGTGGGGGTGAGTGAATTATGCTCAAATAGTGCCAGCTTAGCTGAATTTTAAGGAGTTATTCACAGCACAGAATGTTTGGTGCTTGCATTCTACTGGGCAGATGTATCTGATGCTAGGTGCTGACTTTTTTTCACAGTTACTTAAGGAGATTCTTTTTTTTTTCCTCCCTGCTCTTAAATATGCATCTTTAGCCTATCTATCTCCATTAATTTAACACTTCCAAAGGATCGTGCACATCCCTGCGGTAAAATGATGGGCATTGCTCATCCTGTATCCAGCTGCATCTGCAGCATCTGGGACTCTTCCCGGGGTGTTAACCAGCTTATTTTTCTATCACTCTTGCCCACACTGGATGTGCTGAATACTGCCTCCTTACACTGGCTGGCCCCTCTCACAGCCTGAATCTCTATTATCGGCAGCCACAGCATGCATATTTTTATTTAGTTGCCCATCCTTAGGGAATCCTCTCTGTGGGCCCTTCCTTAAATCAAAAAATCAAAAAAATCCTTAAATCAAAATCTTTGGATTTTCCCTTTTCTGTGGCATCTCCTGAAATCCTGGTCTTTGAATGTGTATTCGGGATGGTTACAGAAAGCATTCCCACAACAAGGGCACGTCCCAGCCTGCTTTGAATGCTGGCCCACACCCACAATGGATCATTTTATGCATGCTTGCCTGTGTCTCTGGTTGGTTTTAGTCCCCCTGCATGCAGTTTCCACCGGCACAGCAGCTCACAAGCTATTCTGAAATGTGCACGCATGCATGTGCACACGTGTGCTCATGCACGTGCTCATGTATACACACACACACCCACACAGCCTGCATCAGATCCTCTCCTGCTCACCTTTGGTGCAACCTCTTAGTCAAGACACTAGTAAACTATCCTTAAGTTCCAATATCCAGGGAGTTTTGTAAGTCACATTGTACAAAGCAGCAGGTTCATTTGGTACAGACAATAATGGAGGTGCTAAAATGCCACTCGGTTTGACAGCATGGGTGTGCAGGCGTGTTTTAGATGGGTGCTCCTACAAACAGCACATGGCATCATGGGCAAATTCAGGATTAGAAAGAAAGTTCAGTTTGGGGATCACTCTCTTGCCCCATGGGTCCCCAAGAGGATATAGCATATCTTTTCCCATCGAGTGATGAGAAATGCATTTCTGTGTTGTTTAAAAAATAACTGTTCTTTATTCCTAGTTGGTATTTTTCAGACTCTTGTGAAATTGCCAAAGGCATAAGTATTTATCACTATCCTGATGATTTTGATCCTGTGAAAGAAAATGGTTGATAGGGAGGGATGGGAGACAGGATTTTGTTGACTTTGTAGATAAAGTTTTTGAAGAAGGCAGGAGAACCTTCTACCAGCTATGATTGAAAACAATCTCAAGCCCAGGAAACGTTCCTTTGACAGCTTTCCCCAAGAGCAGACTCCTCAAGAAGCTCTGCTTATCATCATCATTATTCTTAATGAGGGATAATATGCACTTAGACTTGGGAAAGAACCATGTCAAAGCCCTCGACCATCTGTTATCAGCATTCCCATTGTAGAGGTACAGCAAAAGGAGGCACGAGAAGGTCAAGCTGATTGCCGAAGGTTATGGAGGAAGCCTATCTTCTCATCAGTGTTTCCACCGGCGCCTGGTATTGTAGGGACAATGCTGTGTTCCCACAGAACCATTAACAGACAGAGAAGCCACAGGCAGAGACAAATGAAAACACGCCTAAGACCCAAGGGTGCCTGATGAGATAGACACAGCTAGGACAGGCTGATACCAGAAGAGGTGCAGTCTGCCTTTAAGCCACCCCTGGGGTACAGCAGTGACCAGCCATCATGTGTGCTCACAGAAAGGGAATGAAGAGATGTTAATCCCATCACTGAATAGATTTTTACTGGGAGACTGCTCTGTAAAGGGCATTGTTTCAGGCCTCCTATGGAAAAGCACAGATATATAAATTGGACTTTTAGAAGCTTCCCATCTGAAAGGGGGGATCAGGCATAATATGTGTAGAGCGTCTAACCGTAAGTCCCAGGATCCAGGTAATTCCTGGGGCATGGTAGTTGCTCAATAAATGTGTGTTGACTTGATGGGTATTGACTCACAACTGAACCCAAACTTACTCTTTGTCAAGGTGATTGTGCGTGTGTGATTCGACTGCCTGGAATGTATAGGGCAGATTATAGGGATCAATGGGTCTTTATAGTATGTTTACAAGAATTTTTAACTTTTAATTTTGCAATAATCTGGGGGTTTTTTATGACAAATGCAGTAAGAGACCTCTTGAATACCCTTCACTCATCTTCAAATGTTAACATCTTATATAGCCACAGAACAATTACCTCAGCCAGAAAATTAACATTGTACAATGCTATTAGCTGGGCTCCAGACCTTATTTCAACTTCATCAATTGGGCCACAGATGGCCATTATCTGATCTAGGATCCTACCCAGGATCGCATGCTGTCTTTAGTTTTCTTGTTTCTTACTTTTAATCTGAATCAGCTCCTTTCTTTGACTTCATGACCTTGACCCTTTCAAAGAACACTGACCAGTTATTCTGTAGCATAACCTTGAATTTGAATACATCTGATGTATCCTTCAATTAGATTTGGTGTGTCATTTTTGGCAGGAGAGTCACAGAAGTTTTTGTTGTGCTCCATTCAGTCACATGATGCCACCGGGTCTCATTATGGATGTCAACTTGATCACATGGTGATGGTGGTAATTCACAGGTTTTTCCACTAAAATGTTGCTATTTTTCCTTTGTAGTTACTACTTCATTAATTTGTAATTAATATGTTTCTTATCGGAAGATACTTTGAGACTGCAAAGATTCTGCTTCTCATACTTGTGTCCAATCATTCTGTCATGTGCTTATTGCCTACAATCATTACCATGGTGTTTGCCAAAAGGTAATGTTCATTTCCATCATTCCTCATACATTCATTCATCAGAATTCTGTTATAAAGAAGAGCTTTCCCTTATCCCACCAATTGATGGATTGAACTCTTTTTAAAGTACAGAATAGGGCCCAGTGAAGGCAAGGTGCTAGGTACTCACTCATAGGAAAGAAAGAGTGAACCCTCACTGGGTGAGAAATGGTAACCAGGCTGAGTGAAACAAAGAACAGAGCTGGGTCTGTGATCAAAAGTGTCATTTCCTGAGAGCAGAAAATGAAAATCTTTTAACAGGTTCTGAGAAGGCAGCAACACAATCAGAGGGACAGTCAAAGATGGCCATCTTAGGCGAAATTGATGGTGGGAGGCTGGCAGTGAGGCTCAATGTGTAAGTCAGGTCGAACTGGAGAAGGATGAGTTAATTCTTAAAAGGAGAAAAAGATGATCCTCTAGCCCCTAACAACAAATCAGTGCAAGAAGCACAGTAGGTATTCCTGATGGTGAATGAACAGATACCAAGGGCTGTAGATTTTGTAAGAAAATACAAAAAAACACCCCTTGAGAGTGGATTAGCTCCAGCAATGAAGCATCTATAAGATGTT
Organism: Uropsilus gracilis; assembly: GCA_004024945.1. NCBI lineage: Eukaryota > Metazoa > Chordata > Mammalia > Eulipotyphla > Talpidae > Uropsilus > Uropsilus gracilis. The sequence goes on along the minus strand of PVHY01018777.1, from coordinate 946 downwards.
CAGGAAGATGTTCAGAAATGACAGCGTATCAGCCATCCATGTTCAAGGGCAGGATATTCCCAAGACCCACTTTAGGGGACACTGACCCTTTATTTTTTGATGCCATCTCAGTGGCAGTGACTCACAGTCTCTTGACCAGGGAATGTGGGGCAGGACTGAACCACTTCTGAGCATGTTTAGCTATTTGCCCCCATGTCTGCCTTACTGGAAGAGAAAAGATAGTATAACCGGGGCCTGCTGGGATACCTTGCTCTACCAGGGGTCCTGGCAATCAGCCTCAAATACAGTCTGCTTTGACCTGGCTTCCCTCCCGAACAGCAGCAGCAGCGAACAGGTGATATGGAGGGCCCACGGGAGGTTATTCGCTTTCCCTCTTCTTCAAGAGAAATCTGCTTCCGCACCACCTGGGGCCTCGAGTCTCTCTCCTGCTCTGCTGACAGGGTCAGTCCTAACTCCACTGTAAATGTTGGGGAACAGCATTAGCACAGTGTGAACCTACACAACGTAGAACCAAGCTCTGGTCTTTCATCAGCTGGTGAGTGCAAGGATCCTCTCTGTAAATGCCCTTCCTGAGCCTTGGAATGGCATGTTTCTGCTTGGAGGGCTTGGGGCTTGAGAGCTAAGTCTGTCCAATGGGCAGCCATGCCCTGAAGAGGCATTTCTCTCCTTTCTCTAGCCTGTGTTGAGGGTTACCTCAAACTGAGCGGGAGAGGTCTAATTGGAATGGCAGCAACAAGGACATCGTCTAGGAGACTGTCGGGCACTATTGCAGACCAGACTGGGCTCATGCTGTGAAATAAAAAACACTTCATTTTACTACCTTCTCTGTCCCCCAAAAACTAAAGACAAAATGGACATAAATACCTCTCAAGAGTAATAGCATCTCCATTCCGCCAATGTTTACCTAAAAAGACATTCCTTAAAATAGCAACCGACAGGCATGGTG